>JABASC010003265.1:0-14696 GCA_019776185.1 Plutomurus gul
ACAATGAATATTTGTTTGGCATTATTATTTTGATGTTAAAGTTAGATGTTCTTTTAATAATAGTAGTGCACTTATCAATAATATAAGAGGTATACTTACATTTAATGTAATTACGGATTGTATATGTATAATATGCAAAATATAAGCCGTCAAAACTATTTTATCAGTTTTTCTTCGTTCTTCTAATTTTATATAGGGGATTCAACTATTCGGAATGAAGATGTGTGGAGATAGGGCTTGTTCATGTTTGACGCAGGTCCTATTCTTATCATTACATATTTGAGTTCAATTGTGTGCTCGCACTCTTTCAGGAAATAGAAGTGCATCAAATTGAGTGCACTCATGCTCAAATTTGAGTGAGCAGGTTTCATATATGATGATGTTACACACTTACATGTGCATGCATACATAATGTAATGCAAGTTACGAAGATAATAGCAGTAGATTCTTTTTCTAATTGCCCTGAATCATTTAAAAACGTAGAGGTTACTCCTAGAGAGTACTGCAGATACTAGTTTATGCAATTCGAACTTCGAATAGAGATGTTTCAAGCTGTAATGTATGTGTTTTTATATTTGGACATTTTTGGACAGTGGCCGTCTAAAAGCCTTTTTGGCTGTCCAAGGACCAAAAATGTTAATGATATTCTCTTGAAGGAAACACAATACAGAATAAAATACATAAATGCTTACATAGGTGCTCGCATAAATACATATGTAAGAGAAAAAAGTTTCTTGGAACTTTATTTTCCACAGTTGCTCCTTCCTTTGCTGTAGAATGTAATAAGCGTGTGATGGCATGACATAAGTATAGCTACCTACTTACTTATTGTTATAATAGTAGCATTTTCAATATGAAAGCGAATCTTAAGGAAGGGTTGACAATGCCATGCTGACGACATATTGCTGGTCTAACGCACATATTTGGTACTACCAGCATTGTGAATGATTGAAAAGTTAAACCTCCTAACAATCTCGCATGTCCTACCCGCCCTGGAATTGGGATCTGTGCTAAAGTTACAATGCAAACGATGAGAATATCTCTAAGAGTTAGTCCAATAGTAGTAGTTTCAGTTCGAAAGTTTCAATGTATCCTTGAAATTGAAATAGACATGGTGGTACTCCATCCAAATATGCACCGGTAGGTACACACAAGAGTCGAGTGCACAACAATTTTCGTTGTTTGCAGAGCAGTCCCAGAAGAAAAAGAAACTGTCTACTCACGCGATTGCACTTGAAGAAAGGAAATGACCCAAGTGGGAGACTTGGTGACATGAGTTGTAACAATTGTTTACATTTGCTCACCGCAAATAAATAGGTACACTGACGTGAGATAAGCGGAGAAAACAAATTCAACATATCTGTGGCCATTTAGACGTATATGGCAAGTTGTTATGCTTACCTAGAGGAAGAGCCATGAATATCTGTCGAGACAGCAATAGATAAGGACGATGGGGCTCCATTCGAAGAGTTCGTTTGTATTCTAGAGGGAGAAGATTTTCTCGGAGGCAAGGGTGGTGGCATCGTTCCAGTGTGTGTCGGGACCGGAGTCAGCGGAGTCACAGCTGAAGCGTTTTCAATAAAAATGGTCGTCTCAACAGCTCCTAAGGAGTCGTCCGCAGCAACTGATATAAGGGAATCGACAGCCACCGTCTGGTGATGTTGCTGCTTTTGTTTGATGTAGCCGATCCTCAGCCCATATTCTAGCTCGGAACAGTCTCGCCGCGATATTCGTGGTGATTCTCTTGGTGTCGTTCCTGGACTGCGACTCTCCGCCTGTAATGCAATACAAACCTCACAAAATCACAAAGAACATTACGCGACATTACATGACAACAAAACTACAATTCACAATAGTTTCTATCTAGACCAACTCCAACGATTACACTCCTACATTTCATAGTTATTACCTCCTGTATATTACAAGATATACTTGAATTGCACACTTCCGTCCCGTGTATTACCCCTCTTATAACTATAACATCACAAAGACTACGAGATTTTTTACTACAGGGCGTCCAATATCAATGGGTGTCCAAGTCTGTGGTAGGGGAACACAGTCTTGTTCCACGGATTCACAAAGTTTTAAAACCAAACCTCAGCGATTCTAACGAAATTTTGTGTTCGTCAGATTTTGAGTTCATGTCTGAAGTCACTTTTTTTCAAATGAGTTTTTTTGTGGCGTTAAAAAATTAGTAATACGCCAAAAATCGACAATTTTTCATATTTTTGTAAGCGAAGCGCTTTGTACGCGCGCAATTGCATTGATGCGAGATGAATTATATTTATAAGAACCACAAAAAGATTCTCTGCAAGGTGGTAATTGTGCGACAGATGTCTGTGTATGTCTGGAACACACTTATTGGACGCCCTGTACATTTAAACTATGGTAGAATTTTTCTTCATATTGTGCAAAAGACCTACTAGTACGTAGAAAGCAAGTAGAAAGTATATGTTTTATGTTTATTTGAAAATAATTCCATATATGCAACTCAAGGATAGATGGGCAAGAGGTAATAATAAAAAGGCTGAGCAAGGAACAATTTCATGATTCTGAAGACGATCTGATTCCAGTTCATGTTCATGTTCATGCACGTGTACCCATTACGGTCTGTAGAGTTACAAGAATTACAAAATTTCGAATCCAACTTTCTGTTTGAATTAATTAAAACACACACAATAGGGAGACACTATATAATGGAGTAAATTCTAATAACATTCGAAAAGTGTTTCTACCGTTTTTTAAATGAGTTTTCAAATTTGAAACAATGTTTATATTGTTGTATGTAAGTATACATACATAGTTCAGCATTTTAGGACTATCCACATTCCACATATCTTGGACCTTTAAAGTCCAATGTGGAAACCTTATTTCATACACTGTTAATATTTATAATATTTCTACTATTCATACTACGATACAGTGCTCTGTCATGTGTATTATATGCTCCACTGTCAAAACTTTTTTACAGCAGAGTTTCATGGTTGATACAGCTTTTCCCTTCTTTGTAAGAGCTCAAAAAATACAAAACTCGGCAAATTTCTCCATTGAGAGCCACAAAATACGTTATGCGTATAGAATTACTGACGACAATAAACAACAACTATGGTTATACAACTTTCTTTTGTCTGAGTTGGTATAAAAAGCAAAAAGAAAAACTAACATAGTCATCTCAACATCGCGCGTACTTTATTTTATAGGTGAAACACAATGTGGAAACACTGGAAGGACATTTCAAAGTTGTACAGATTGTCTGTGTATCTCTTCATGAATTCGAGTACATAGTGCATATACAATAGGATAGAAAAAACATAACAAAGAGACTGACCTAGACTCCTCTCTCAACAATTGCATCAATGATACAGTTGAGTGTATCTCTAGACTATCTCGATCTTGCATACCAAAATAAAATGTAGTTCTTTTACAACTCGTTTCAGATAATTCACTCTTTCCTTTGTGCATTTGATTTTTTTCCAAGATTCCTATACGGATTGCGTGATGTGCTTCGTTAAATGGTTCAACGGATGTTATACCCAGTAGCAGATGTATCCATTCTGCTCCATTATAAAGCCAACACCTTTTCGTTCGCTGCCTATTAACATTAACATTGCATGTTTGCATGCATTTTTACTTGAATTAATTCTTTGCACTTGGCATTCCTATCTTTCCCTCCCTAAATCCCAATAAACTAAAGCTGTATTTTAATTTATGCAGTGCAGACTTCCTATCGTATTAAATATTTAGTGGGCATATCGCTATGAATTGCTCTTACTAATTCATTGTTCACTTTTAGTGCACTATTATAATGTAATAAGTAGTTACTAAAGTAGGTTACGTAGAACAGAGAAGATGTTCTAAATTGAAACATTTCTGTGAACCCCACACAGAAGACATACAACAGCTTTATATTATAGACGGATACCCCATATATTTATAGCACGTGAGAATTGAAATGTACATAAATAGCTACCACGATGACATAAATGGAAATACTACCACAATACGTATACATACGTAGATAGACCATAGATATTTCCCCCAAGACAAATACAAAGGACAAAACAAAACATAAAAGGTACAGTTCTTACTCGACTCTCTGGTGTCTCAGACCTTGGAGAAAGTGCGAGGGCTTGCAAAGAATTGTTGACATGGCTCCAGTTTCCTGCATCCTGCAGAAAGATCCCGTTTTACCACCAAATTTCACATAGGCACGTTTTACAGACAGAGGACAAAATACAATATAGATTCTCATCTGCTATGAATGTATCGTATCCAGAGAATGCTCTAACATCGTCATCATCAGCACATCAACACTACAACCACAGGCACTACTATTCAATGTACAGTGTGGCGTCTCCATGTTTAATGCATTACGATATACGGGTAGGGGGTACGATAAAAAACAAAAATGGAACTAAAGTAAGCTAAAAGTACAATTTCATGCCTTTCAATTTCAACTCAATACAGGCACTGCAAAAGATTTAGAAGACACGGCGACATGCTTTACTGGTCAGGCCATGCCAGAGACGTTCGATTTATGGGTTACGACAAGGGGGCAAATTGGCAGATAGACAAGTTAACAATTCCGCTTTGATCACATTCGACAATAAAAACAACAACTCAGCCGTAAAATGTAAAGATCAATTTGATGTACATATCAAAATGTGGACAAAAAAAGAGTTACATACGTCACTGAAGAGGTAAATGACACGAGAATTTTTCGTGAACAATAGATTTTTGCAAAGAACTGTCCATGAATTTCAATTTCTAGATACCAATGCACATTAGAGATACATACCTAAGATTGCTTGTACGTCTACTAGTATAATGTACAGGTCAAAATATTATTTGTATTGAAGAGTATTAGGCAGAAGAGTACCCAAAGATTTTCTTATCTTCAGCGACTCCATTATATGAAAGACAACGAGACACAATCAGATTCTGTGCTGCATGTAAATTAATCGTGACAAGGAAGAAAATTTTAATACTTAAATAAATCTTTGCTATCTTGCGAATAAATAAGTGTGAATAAATCTGATTAGGCATAGTGCTATGAACATTCTCTTCTAAATGTTAAGCTATCACGGTAGAGAATAGCCATGCCATGAATCTCGTATTACTCACTTTGTATGGCCCAACCCAACGCGCAAATGGATTGAAATAGGATTGTTTTCCTATACTGACTATGTATATGCATATTCCTTATGAAAACCTATCAGCACCAACAACAATATTATCCTTTTATGATATGCAACAGTATTCAATACTTATGTCGGTTCAGCGCGCAGACATTCACGAATAAACTGACTGCTTACGACTCTCAGGTAACATTGCATTAGACAAAATGCAGATAGGAAAATTCTAAATATTATTATTATTGTTCGTCTACTACAATCTGTCGTTGGATAATTTAAGAATGGGCAATAAAAACATACTGTAGGTATGCGTACATTTCCCTAATACGTTTGTTATCTGATTGTTAAGTAAGATGAAAACTTATTCGTATGATTATGTAGTAACACCATTTCAATCTTTACTCACGAACTTTTAAACCTCTCCATTCGTCCATATTTTTATTCTTACAATGCATAAGAATGCTGTTGTTCCTTCCTACCACTTTCCGTGAAACCATGAATAAAACTATACTCGAAAATGCACATTTCTCTGAATACCGTATTGAATGCAACTACATAGCAAGTCTTCAGCTACAGTGTACCCATCTTCATTTCTATGAATCTCTAATAATATACAGTCTGCACTCTTTGCACTGTGTGAAGAATGCACCTTTATCATCACTATCTATCTGAAAAAGGAACGTTAACCTTTCACTAAGGATGTACATAGAAATATTTTCTGCACGATTTATTTTTTTCCTATCACGGTGAATCTGAATCTAGCTGAGCCATTTGAACATAACATTAATCCTTGTAACTCATGGTATTCTGTGCTTGCTTACTGTGTACACTTGAATTCATTCTGATATTATATATATAATTTCTGCTATTACATCCAAAACTATATATCCAAAACCGGTCACGTTTAAGGACATCTTATATTTCTTCACCGTGGATGCATTGGAAAAATTGGGAAATGTGTTCGGGTTGGTTAGTAAATACAAAAATCACTTTTGAATCAATATTAAGTATTCCGTGAAAATGTTGTAAATACCCATGTGTCATAAGCTTAGAAACCCCTGATTTTGCACATTGTAGTATGCAATAACAATACAGAACAAACTATTTATAATAATACAGATATTATGCACATAATACTTAAAATACAAATGACTGCAGCAAAACAACTTCGTCAAGGCAAGCTACTAGCCAAACCAACCATAATCTCACATTAGCAACGTTAAGACCAAACAGAAAATAAATGCATATAACTTCTCCAAACTCCAAAGACCCTTAAGTCAACTTTGAAATGTTTTACTAAGTATTCTGCTCATAAATAATTTAATCATAGTAGTATTATAACGACAACTGTAGGAATAATAATGGTAATGGTAATAATCATACAATTTCCACAATGCGATGCAGCAAGTTGAATACAATAATGAACTATTACTATCATAACTACTTAGAAATAATGTGTATTAACCTTATCATTTCAAACATATTAGATAGGCATTTAAAATGCTTTTGACACCATAATATCTTCCGACTAATCTACAAATACTAAGTTATGGTAGGTATACTGCAATATTATTACCAGTATTCTTGAATATATTATGCAATAATAACATTACGCCTGCATATTGCAGAAAACAAATGAAGCGATTGAAATAAGGCACAAATAATCATCTGCATTACTACTCTAATTATCGTATAATATAAGTTGGTGCGCATTTTATCGATCTAATTAGGCACTTACAAATACATAACGGACACAAACATCAACATGACAAGACTACAACAAGACAGCCATTCAAATCATTCCTTCATTAAATTTTAGTGTCAGTCGTTGAGGCATATCTGCATATCTCAGTTTCAGGTTAAATGTGTTGTGTTCACAAAAAAAGTGCATGTTTACATTAGGTTACATAATATATAAGTTGTATATCCACAACTTATTTTATTGTATATGTGAGATTGTATGTGTATTGTAAAGTATGTTTGTTGTTTTAGAATTATTACTCTTCTTAAATGCATAGAAATGTGTAAGCCTTTTTAATAAAGTGTATATAGTATCTCTGTTCTCAATGTTAACATTTTTAACCATTCATTGTGACGGTATTTGCTTAATCCAATTATTGACTAGGATTATAATATTTTCCTTGTTTCTACCTCATCAATTTTATGTATAAGCTTTATAATTTATTAAAAAATCTGGGCTCTTCTTCGTTTTATTTTGGTACAATAACAGAAGGTGGCTAGTAGCCCAATAGCTTGATTAAATGGAAAATAAAAAATACCTGTAATTACAGTTTACAAAGAATTATCGCAAAAAATTTGTCAGAGTCTTCTTTGGGGAGTTGAAACTTATTATCTGTTTTATGACATTTCCATTCATTTATAACGAGAAATGTCACAAACACATTTAATAAGACATTCTTAATACTGGCCGCAGGAAGCATTTCATGCTTGAGTAATTTTCGCAATTATCCATTAAAAGAAATATCATTATTAGAGAACCTTGTCAATTATCTCACTTTGCGGTACTTATAAAGAGTATGCGATTCAACTAGTACGTAGTAACAGTAAAAGTGTCAGTGAAATCCCACTAAATTCAAATACTTGAATAGCCTTATTGTTAATTTTTAAGTATTTGAAAAAAATAATTAGAAAAAAGTATTTAGTGGAATTCCTCGCTTAAAAACATTTTATCCTCAATAGAATAATGAGAATTTAAGTAGATAATTTCACAGCTATTTCATCATCTTGTCATAACACGATTTGCAAAGTACAGTTTTTTAGGGCAATAGTTTTATAATATAGTCTTTCTTTGCTTATGTTTTAAAACAATGCAACATATAAAACTGATGCTGAAACCTACCATTTCTACAAAAGCTTTCCATATTATGTGCTTTGTTTCAAACAAATTGTGTTTGTGTATTAAAGAGTATATATATGTGAGTCAATAGAAACAAATTGAGAATCTTCAGATCTTAAACATGTAATGTGTTTGTATTAATTGGTAATATTATTGTTGTACATGAGAGACTCCTCAATAATCTGGATTGGCTTGTATTCTGCAGTCTGCAGTAAGTTATTGGTTATTCCACATTGTGTAGAGGTAATAATTCTAAGTTAATATCACCTTGATTGTGCAACAGGCATAAATGGGAAGAATTAAGACTTTGGCATAATATGGTTAGAATGTAAATTATGCAGCACTGACAAAAGTTTCACAGGAGCAATACAGTACAAAAAATTAAAAATGACAACAGGATTTTGGAGCAAAACACTAACAAACAAACAGAGCAACGAGCAAAAACCGTATCAAGACGATGCAATCACAGGAGAGTGCTGTAGGTGGTGCTCATCTACCTCATCATCTTCGTCCAAGTCAACCAAGTTTCCTGTTGAACCCGCTTTATGCTGTCTTCTCGGATCGAATGGATCAACTACAATCGATTCAGTACCTTTTATCTCTGCTCTACAGAATGGACACCCTTGACCCTCGGATTCCTGTTTCAAAATACGACAAAATAACTTTTGGCTGCAAGTCTTTAGGCATTTAATTTTTAGCTACCGTTGAATTGTAACATGGTACACTATTCTGTATTTCAGTTGAAACTTTGGCGGAATAGCCGATATCTTTATCGAAAATAAGTTGTGGTTTTTGTGAAAGCACAAAAATGTTGAATTTTTTAAAAACAGACGAGTGTTAAATGTTTATAGTACATATCAACAGTTTTAGTTTTCTCAATCGTACCTGCCAAGAAGTTAGACATGGAGTACATAAAAGATGACCACAAGGCTCAATTCTAATATCTTTGTCATTTTCAGCACAAATTTTGCAAAGCTGAAAAGTTGAGCCCATTTCACAGTAAAGTTCATATTGCTCCTGTGTGACTTTAACATGATCTTCCGGTGTCAGTTGTACTGCTGACGACAAATCTGGATTCACATTTCTACCGTCCGGGAACAAGTAGCTACAATAAAAATTATTGAACTTTCACTGTTTACAACATTATGACTTTTTTAAAGGTTTTAACGAGTGTCATTACTGCATTCGTTTGTATTTACACACGTTTCAACGATTACACAATTCATAAGCAAAAACATGCACATAAATTGAGTAACATGAATGATATCAACTTACAATCCTTCTCTGTACCCATCAAGAAGAGCTTGGCATAAAGACTTATTTTGAGGAATAGTTTGCAGAATGTTCCCTTCACTTGTCACGTATCCTATTGCCCATTGTCCTAAACGTGTGCAACTCAGTCGAAATACGTAACTGGGGAGTCGTAATACAAATTAAACCGTTAAACATTCAAAAGACCAAAAGATACATGATCAAATATTAAGTTTTTTAATTGTAGTTAAATATACTAAGTAGATAAATGAAATAATTTACCTTCCAGGTCTACTTATGTATTTTTGCAGTCTGGCTTTTACCTCATCATATGTTAAGAAGGCAACGTATCCAGGATGAGTGACTGCTAAAATTTGCCAATTCCGTAACAGTGTTGACCATGGCTGAAACAATCTGAATAGTAAAATTAGGAAAGTGGAACACGTTATTACTAGTTCACATTGATTTCGGAGATTAACTGTTTTTTTAAAAACAATAATGCAATAATAGCTTACCTTGTAAAAACATCGAATTCAAAATTGGAAATGTAGTCATTGCTGTAATAAAAGAAAAGATTTTATTATTATTCAAATGAGCAATACTGGCATTGTGGTGTGTGCATAGTCATTCTCGTTTTTTCCTTTTTCTTATTACATTAAGAATTTGTAATTAAATTGCTCTGTGTCATTTGACCTTTTGTGTCGGTATATATTATTATTTTCTTTAAAATCGACGCTGGTGAAGGGTTAACATTACCGGACTACCCTTACCCAGACTGTTCTAACCTTTTTCCGAGGTTGGACAGCCTTCATTTATTTCTTATTAATAATTGAATTAACAATGAGTGTGAGGGATTATTGTAACTGTGTGAAAAACGCTGGTTATTTGTTGTTGTGATCAAAATTATTTATGATTGTTTTCAAAAAATATTTAAAAATGTAACTGGAACATCATCGTCCAATTAATATTATATAAATTTTAGGGCTAGCTTACCATGTAAGGTCTATCGTCGACTTCAGTGCCATTGCTTCTAGTCCAGTACTAATAGGATGAACAGCACTCAATGTTTGTCGAAAGTGTTTCCAAGATACAGTCGTTCTACAATAAATAAAAAGTTCAAAAGTTGACAGCATATACGGATTACACTACACCGGAGACTGAGGGATACTTATGGACCAATGATGCAATTTATTAAGTTTTAACTGCTGGAGTACAGGAACAAGAAAAAGCACCCTTAATATCTAAACCACTACATTTGATTTCAGCAAAGGATTAAAACACAACGGACTGATGACAGATTACGAAGCTTAAACTATGGTGAAGAGTCAAAACACAGATGACAGTTAATTAAAATTGGTACATAGTACGATGGTATGACACTAATAAAAGGAAAGTAAAATTACTCACCTATTTCCAAACGAACTTTTCCAAAAATCTGCCGCATCTGATTTTGTAACTAATCAAAACGAAGAGATGTAATGGTTACTCTCGAAGTTAATCTATAAGAGGTTTAATTCATAAATATATGGTTTACATAAAACACAAACCTCTAAACTGGTCGCCGGTAAACATCCCGTTAGGAAACAGGGCTTTAAGTTCACTTAACATGTGGCTAAAAACAAGACTTAATTTTGTCAAGTTACGACGGTAATGAGACGATTCATCAAACATTTTATCCTATTACAATACAATTAATTCTTGAAATATAATATTCTCCTGTCGTATTATTGCATAAATATTTACTACACAGTTACACTTACCTTTCCTTCTTTGAACAGCTTAATGGCTTGCTTGCATTTGCTCATCTGATTTTCGATAAATAGTCGGAAGTACTCATTGTTGTTGAGGGATAAAAGCTTGTCTTCATATTTAGAATAAATCAGTCGTAAATGCTGGTATGTGTCCGGCAAAATATCTAGTATAAATGGAGGCGAATTTTTTAAATTCATCTTGGGATGTTGGCACAGTTTAACAACTTTATCCATTAGTTTCCACGTCTTTTCAAGGGTTCTTTTATCAATCGTCAGTTTAGGAGGGGCCATTGCTTCAGAGAAAGCCCCGTGAATTTTTGAGAACAATGAGGTTATGTTGTTTTGGGATGCTGGGAGCCTTGTCTGTGCCCTGTTATGACCCGCCATTCCTCTTACTTTCATCTCTTCATGTTCTGGTGACGGAGATGGTTATTAAATCTGAAAAATGATTAAAAACATGTATTCAATATTCAATTTCTCGTAAAAATACCCTTTCCCTGTAGAGTTGCCAGTCAATTATTTCTATTCTAACCGTGATTTTGATCAAATAAAGAAAAATAACTTTGTGGGGTGTACGTGCACAAGTGACAAAGATAAAAACCAAATAATAACAAATAATAGGATCATGGTAGAAATACTTGGAGTCATTTTCAGAAAATGACGAATATAAGAGGGACACATCCGGGATCAAACTTTCAATTTGACTGATTACACTGCAAAATTTTCGATTTTACTGTTATGCAGATAAATGCGTTCGCATTTCTCAAAATATTTCACTTCCCTAACAGAATGATTGTGACAAGTGTCACTTGGCTGGAACCATTCGACAAAACCAGACAACACAGTCAGTCGACATTGACAGTTCAAAATGCACTAATCCGATTGCCAAACTATAAAAGTGTAGTGACATTGGGAATGGGAATTATAGATTTGGACTTGGACCGCTTGATATACTGGTTGTTTAAGCCTAGCACCGGTGACCGGAAATGGAAGCTCTATTAAAGTCTCGACTTGCATCCAGGTTAATATTAAAACTATGAAAAAGTTTGAATAGTTTAGAATTTGGAACGACAAATAATAGACTAACAAACACCAAGTGAAGAATCTTAGCGTCTTGTTCGTTTTACAGACTTTAAGAACTTGAATGATTGACCAACTCGTGAAAGACTGAGCAAACATTAACAAAAACAATGGACACGACTAAGTAAATTTACGAAAAATTAAAACTTGAAAGGGAGAAGAGTACTCAAAAAATTATGAATCACTGGTCGCAGTCAAGATTTGGAACAACCACGATAATAGAGAGAGAGACAAAAGAGAGAGAGAGAATACTCAATTGTAATTGTAACTGAACAAATGATTTTTCAGAAATACACTTTAAACTTCAACTTGAGAAATGTTAAAGTTACTTAAAAATTAGAATTGAATCTTTTGTACTTGATGATCAAATGATTTGTATTTAACATTTTGGCAAGACAAAATTGTTTGTTCAGTTAAATAAATTGTTTCCCCCTACATCTTTGTCCCAATGTCTAAATTATAGAACAGTAAACACCTCATGCCTCTTAGCCTCTGCCTCTTACATCTTACAGTTTCAATTTCAAGTGATTTCATTGAAGTACTGACTGCGTAAACTATTGTGATGAAAATACACTTTAAACTAAAACAATAACGCAATTGAGTTTGAAGGCCTGAAGAAAAATGGATGGAGGCAGTACTTTATTTGTTTGTGTTGCTGAACTATAGTTCACAGTTCACATTAACAAATCAAACAACAGTACGAATAAATATTACATAAGCTGGGCCCTGGACAGAATGTCCATCACCGAAATCGGCAGAAACAACAAATACGACAGTCAGCAGAGGTAGCACTCAGTACTTGCCTTGTCGATTAAAAATAAAATATAAATGTACATTGACAGTCTTTGTTAATTGAATTGAAAAAGGCAAATTGACAAAATCAATTCCGTAATAACGATTGAGTGACGTAATACCACTTAACCACTTACCAATCAATGCAGACTCTTTTAAATTAAATTTAGTCTGGGCTAGGTTGGTTTGGTTCGATTCAATGAATTATATAATACTGAATACCACATAGATAGATGTTATGTTGGCTTGTTAAGGAAGTACAAAATTTTGTGCTTACTTACTTTTATAATATTGTTATGTATTGTGTAAAGAACTGCTTGCTTTACTATAGTGAATAATGCAGTGCAGAAGTGCAGTATACAAAAGTATGAATGAGTACGTGCCATTGCATTGTACAGTATGCAATGTTCAATGTGAGCGTGGGTTTTATCCATTCTCTAAGTACTGAAAACCCGTACAGGAAATAGCGGAAGGAAGCGCAAAGCAGTGGACCAGTTCAACAAGCAGAGGAAGCATTCTATAAAATGGTTAAAATTCTTCCTTAATTTGTACAAGGAAATATATATAACAATAGATATCATAGATATCTATTGTATAATGAAGCCTATACATATATATATATATATATATATATATGTTAAAACTGATTTCCCTTACATTTGATTTGACATATCGACCTTCGCAGTCAATACTACACATTTGGATTTGGTGTATGTATTCAATTCAGTGCATTACTAACCCCGGTTAGGGTTAAAGTTCAGGGGGACGGACAATTAAAACAGCTAGCTGCGAAAGGGGTGTGGACGGCAAAAGTGTATAATTTACGTATGTTAAAAAATCGAGAAATTTAAAATATCGACCATTTTGTTCACAAGGAAAAAAGGCCACCGAATATCGAACACTAATGGATTCGTAAAGGCATGTGCAAAATTCTTTGCAGAAGAAATCAATCACATTTTGTCTATGTACTTCACTGGCTTCGGCTCGGCGGTCACTTTTTTGACCTGCGTCTTTTAAAATAGAACTAACCCGCTGAGAAACAAACACATTTAAAAAACGGGAATAAAAAAAACGTCCCAAGGACTTCATCCGTACTTTCGATTGCGTATTGACGTAGTTAACATTTTTAGCAGAAACATTTGATGAAAATATGAAGAAATGCACTTTGATCGCGTGACACACAACTACAACCGTTAACTGATGTACTCGATCTGCGATCTTCCTGCGGGTGCTGGGCCGATGGTAATGGTTTTGTTTTTGTATACACGCAGTCAGAAAAGACAACATTAGATGGCACACCGTACGGTAAACCTCACAATCAACTTCTTCACGCTGAGTGCACGGTTGCATTCATGCAGCTTTGTTTGCTTTGTTTGTGAGCTTTGTATGTACTCAGTAGTGCACAGTTTATTGTGTCATTTAGTTCGATTTAGTGCATTATAATTTGTATGACAATACCAATACAAAGCAATTACCTCATGATTTCATGCATGGAGGAAACAATTTACTTTTAGCTTTCCTACAATTGATGGAAAGTGAGATTTTGGCATGATTTTCGGCTGCTGAGAGTAGAGAGACGAGACGAGAATCCAACATCCAACTGTTACCTGGCAACTTCGAGCCAGTTCACAGTTGTTGGAACTCATTCTATGAGTGCTCCTGAAAATTCGAATTATGCGTTCCAGCTGCAACACATGAGGGACAATTTCATTTTATTATGTTGATGTATAAAATCTAAAACTGAAAGTGTGCAAGGTATAATACTACAATAGGGCCCCCTCGCCAATGAAGATGTGTGATATGTCAATCGACTCAGTTTTTTACGATTAT
>JABASC010003266.1:0-14696 GCA_019776185.1 Plutomurus gul
CGGTTCATTCTGGGACACCCTTTACATGTAGGCATGTAGACACATATTACACTTTTAGGTCATTTTCACATCTAATAAGGTTCCCAGATTCCCCCAGAATACGTTTTCTATATAGAACGTGAGGCTGGAGCTACCTGAGTTAATCTAAGGAAGTGCATGCTCAAAATGATCTAAAAGTGAGTTGTGAGGGTGCTTTTTGTCTCTACGTACAGTTTATAATGTGGTTAATGTACGGAGTGCGCACTAATATGTATATATGCGGTATACATTAACTATAAAACAAGATTAGAATGTGAGGCACAAATACTGGCTCTGTGATGTAGTCTTGTACTGTAGGAGAGTAATACTTGCATGGGATTGAGAGAAGAGAGTGAGAGTGAGTGAGTAGCTCTCATCGTTTTAAGTGTAGTTAGACACGTACGTTGTAAACAAAATGAGAGTTGGCAAGTGGAAGATGCAGGTGTAGAGGTAACTTGGGTCTTATGAAGCCCCTGAACCGGAAATGATTGAATGAACGAGATGAAAGCACATACGAATAGAAGGTATGAAGAATTAAATCAGCCAATTATGGTTTGCTCACAGACTACTTCATGCAGATGCGCTATTTGTTCGAGAAATTATACCAGCAGCCATGAATTAAACTAATGTATATTACTCTGAATTCTCGTTTCTCCTTCTGGCTACTGTGTAGAATTTTACATATAGCCACAACAACCGATTCGCCAGAGTCTCTGTAATTCTCATCGCTGACTCACACAGCAAAATAAATGTATGTACTATGTTGTGTTTTCCATTTTCACTTTCAAGACTGTCATCTCTTCTGCTGTAGACAGTACCGACTTCAGCTAAACTTTTATTGCTGAGTCAGCCTTCATTTCTTTGTACACTCATTATTTACGGAGCTTGATTAAATTGATTGCCACGAACATTTACAAACACTTTAGGTTTCCATCCAACTAAATATACTGACTGAAACTCTCATTCAGCATTATATCCAAACAAAGTATATTTAGCTATTATTATTTCGTTAATTTACGCAACAATATATTTGAATTAAAGAATACAATCCTACCCCGTGGGTATTTGCTAAAACTGCGCACTTTCTATTTTATTAATGACCGTCTATAAGAGAGCAAGTTAGTATATGCACGTATTGTTTGTATACACGGTAGACACGTTAGACATCTACTAGTTGTAATTTGCTCAAAATGTACATAATGCATAATGGCCGGTGTGTATTAAACGGGAGATTTTCGGGCAACTGTTGGGGACAGTGGAGGCCGATGGTGGTGTACAACAGTTGACCCGAAGAAAGTTCGCTAAGCCACACAGACAAAGAAAATGCATTGAAGACTACCAATCAGACTAGGAAGCCCGAGCCAGACATAAATACAGACAAAACTAAGGAAGCCTCCATGCAGCCATAGAAATAGTGACTAAGGCTGCCCCGACAAGAACATGAAGAGTTATGTTAGGCTTTGTACTGATGGTGAAGCTACACGCAAAGATGCTCTCAACTTGCTCAATTCACTCAACGTGGTACAGTAGTGCTACAGGAAAGGCACACAAAAATTTACGTAAGTCTGCCTACTACTGCTACCCATAGGTAAATACTTAGTAGAGTAGTAAAGCAGTAACGACTGCTAGCACATGCACGGTCATATAATATAGCCTTGTAGCATTACTCGCTTTGTCCAGAGAACAAAAGGTATAACTACCTACAGAAAACTAAAATGAACTGAGCTAAACGGAACTGAACTTGCCAAATGAGAATTTATTATTCCGTCTGCTCAGCGCTTCTTTTGCATCCACAGAGTATAATATAAATGCCCTGCCCTGGCTCATAGTCTCTACAGTCTACTCTGTTCTCCTCACATCTCATTTCATTCTCATCCTTGTCTGTCTCTGGAAACGGAGAGAAAGCACGGCTTTGGGGGATGTTTGGTGATGAAAGTGTAGGAGCAAGAGTCATCGAGGGGCTCCTTCAACAACTCCACTACAACTGCTCACACACAGACAATACCTACTGTATACACAGAGTGGAAACCAAACCGGGACGATTCCTTTGCTCCTACTTTGTAAGTAATAACACTATATAGTTGGTATTTACTTTATATATTCTAAATACCATGGAAAGGCAAGCCACTCCATCTGATACTCATCTCTACTCAATACTAATAAGACCATGGCCGGAAAGCTGCACCGCTTCCTTCCAGCGGCACTACGTCAATACTTTATATGTATACCTTTAAATGTAACTATTTAGTTGCTGGTGATTTCCCTTGTCTTGCTTGCACAAGAGTATCTACTATCTAGTCATTTCTTCTCAATTTTGTCGACACAATTCCAGTCCAGTCACACAGTTACACTATCACACTCTACTGCGGCATAAAGTTGGCGAGTGAGAGTGAGAGACAGATTGGAAGATAGGGAAAGCCGGAAGAGCATAACATAAGATGACATGTAGGAGTCAAGCGAACATCAACCGCACACCATTCACTCACACCGCCGTTTGCGAATTTACAATCTACTCGGCTGTGTGTACCCTTATAGTATATGTACACGTCTATGTTCTCTTTGCGACGTGAATTGCCACAGTGTGCAGATATTTTCGTGTGACAACGACCGTGTCTGTGTGTTATATGGACGCGTGTGCCTCCAAAGAGGCAAACTTGTACATGAGTTGAGTCGTCGACGACAGAGAGCGAAGTAGCGAGCGAATGGCGGGGGAAAGCATGTGAACTGAACAAAACTAAAGTGAGCAGCATGCCATATAGCTCGCTTTGCCAATAGTAACCACAGACCACTGCCCCGGAATACCAAGTGACTCTTCACTTGATCTCACTTTCAACACAAATCTCCTGCACATTCACTCACTCACTGGCTCACTAAGCCTTACGGGAGTCGACCAGAACAGATCAGACTTGACTGTAATATAGTGCACATAGGTAGACTCTCAGTGTACAATCTGTATATAGAGTCGAATCAAGTCAGAGCCCATTAAGTATCGTATTCCTTTCGTACCACCTACATATACTGGGACTGTACGGTGTAGTGGTAGGTGTATGTTGTACACATGGCAATGTAGCCAGGAATAGGGTAGGAGTAGACCGTGCACACTTACAACAACGAAATTCAGTTATCACTCGAGGAGACCATGTCATTGCATAGCAAACCACTCTGTCAAGTCAACTCAACCATCACCACCAACTCCCCAGCACCCAGAGATCTGTCTTTCACTTGATATACGCGTACGGTCAACTAGCCCAGTGCCTACTTATTTCCTCTCCATTTCCACGCATATTAGTATTCTGCTTTGCTCGAACCATGGATATTACCGTAGTTTTGTTTGTATTTTCCTGAGGATTTGATATGTTGCGTGGAGGCCGTAAAGTGATGTGAGCTCCCATTTGCTTCCTTCATTATTCTCAAGTTTCCGTGATTCCAGAGGTCATCTATCTTGAACTCTCTACTGCCGGTGTGTAATGTGTTATGTTGTGATGTGAGTTTTCAAATGCTAAACCACTGGGGAAACAGGGGGAGAGAGGGAGAGAATCAAATAGTATGTACGTAGTTCCATATCATCACCAGGATGACGATTGCCATTCGCTGGTTCTGTTTAATGCGCTTTTTGAATGAGACTGAACTGTTTTATTCATTGTATTCTACTTAAAAGAAATAAGCTGCTGGAAAAGCCTATGAATAAATATTAGATTTTTAAGATATGATATACAGTCGAGTGGAGCTGCTGGTAGCATGAAAAGGGAAGCAACTTTCATACAAAGCTATGTAGTAAATATACAAGGCAAAGGCAAGACGTAACAACCAGTAAAAGGAAGGCAAAGCAAAGAAAAGGAAAGTTATGGAAAAGGAAAGCGACTACAGTCAGTCTTGTAGTAAATAAGAGTCGAGGAAATTTAACGAGTATGTGAAAGAGTGCTGATACGGAAGAAAGGGCCAGAGAGAGAGAGAGAGGGAAGGGCGGAGGAGAGAGGTTTGTAGCCCGAGAAAACACCATTCTTCGTGTTTCTGATTATGAGCTGGTAAATCGGATGGACGAAAATGTAAAACGTAATAAAATAGTGATGGTGGGAGGGGTATGTCTTAAGAATAGTATGGTATTGTGTTCTGTAAGAGCGTATTATTAACACTAACAGAGAGTATTACGTGGACGATTTAGAGGCTTGTGCTGTGTGCACTGTGAGATGGGAGCATATCATTTGCCGGCTATCTGTAGTAGTACTGGTGCAGTTCTGCTGATAAAGGAGCTAGTTGAGTGAGTGAGTGCAGACAAGACTGAAATATAAACAGAACGGGAACTACTACTGCCACCACACTGCTTCCAAGCGTCTTACCTCTGTCGGAAATTTTTATGGTGATTGAATTGAATGACCCCTGCCTTTTTCTTTTAGAGCTGTCACCCGGGTCGTGATGAATTGACACCAGCTCAGACTATGGAAAACTACACCAAACTCAGTCAGAGCTATTGCTTTCTCAGACACCACCATCACCAACTACATACTACGCTACAATGCTATACTTAGCCTATTTTTCTGCACAATGTATCTGACTAGCATTTATTATTATGTATTTATGTGCGTTGGTGGTGTGGTGGTTGTTTGTAGGACGACGGGAAGGAGTACCCAAAGCTCAAGGCGAGCAGCACTCTGCAGTTTGTATCGTGTATCACATAGGGAAACCTTGGCTGCATTGCATTTCATTGTAGCCGTGGAAGCAATGAATAGAAAGGGATTTTAGTTAGTTTAGTTTGCTCTCCTTGCTTGCCATCACATCAGCAGACATAAGAGCCAGAAGAAATTCATGGGCATGGGCGCCTTTCCTTTGAAAAATTCAGAAACATGCCATAAAAGGAATGAATGAAAGGGGCTGATCCATCATGGATAAAAAACTGCCTATGTCAAATGTACGACTAGGAGGAGAGGACTCCCAGTGCATTTAATTAATGTAGCCAGCCCAGCTTTTCTTATTATTAGAATGTGCCACTTCACAATCCACCACTGAAACTGCTCACACACATCTGTGAGAGTAGAAAACGGGAATTTCTTACGCCAGCTCTCCATTGTATCAGTGTGCAACCAAAATAATCTAAATCGTACCAGTTCCTTTATATGTACCGAGATAGAAGGCCACCTATAGTTTCTTGGAAATTATCTATCATTAAAACAACTTTCCTTTACATATCCGATTCCACGTAATTCTACGTATAAGTATGACCATTAACATTCTCGAATATTCTTACGGAACAACGACCTTTCGAAGAAAGTGCGCTGATTGCATTACATAAACATGTAAACAAGGCAACAGGACTGTGCAATAGGAAAACTATGCGGATAGAATTGGAAGACTTGGGATATTTTCCTCTCTCTCTCTCTCTCACTCTCTCTACTCCACCATTACTTGACTTCATTCAAGTTTAAGTTAACTACCTAAATCAGAGATCCACTTACCAGAAAGGAATGCAGTACAATGGCTCTAGTATATTGTGACAGAGCTACAGAGGGAAATTGTAAAGCCATTGGCCGGAATATATACTAATAAACACAACAGACAACCATACAGGGCAACATAACCGTCTACAGTGGTAGAAGCACTTATAAAAGCATGGTAAATAAAGTGAACCACCGCAATATCTGAAGAGCAGTGGACAAGAACGCTCGGTTGGTCGTAATTCAATGCAATTTAACTGCTCATGCTACTCATACGAATTGCCATACGAAAATAATATATCTTTTATATCAGCCGAAGAAATTCTGTAGTACATGAGAAATCCAGTCAACTCTGGTTCCGCACATACTATAATACTTATTACACTGTGGGACCGTGTTGCGTACATGGACGTGTGTGGCACTCCATAACTCTAATTCAACAGTCCAGTCCATTTACCACTACTATGGTCTCGCACACAATCACTCCACTAAACTCAACTCATGCAATGCTCTGTCCTTGTCACTTCAGTTCCTAAAGCAAACTCGTCCATTATGTTAGACACTTTTAGAAGTTTACGTAGGTATCCAATGGTAGACCAATCCAAAGCAGTTCAAAATCGGGATAAAATTAAAACTTAAAAAATACATCTCCAGAGCTTAAAATATTAAAACAAATATTTATTAAATAACCACAAAATGTGTCATTGGCCACAACTGCAAAATTTAGGGAATATTATGGCCTGCTTTTCCAACACTCTTTTCATTCTGTTACTCTCACTGCTGTGTCACAGCCTGTGGGACTTATTAAAACATTTAAAGCTAAGCTCATCAATAGCAGCAGCTTGGTGAGAATAATATTAATGCTTTTGATTTGCTACACCGATAGATCGATGCATACATCATTATTATAAGCATTTTCTGTTTGAAGCTGTAGGGTGGTTGGTTTAAAGCGATCCCAACTCTAGGATGTCCATTGTAGAGTTGTGGGCATAATACAAGTTATATATCTACACTTTTTAACCAGTATGACAGTGTTCGTTGAAATGGTAATTGTGTTCATAAAGCAAACTACACCACATATTCCTTTAAGTGCCCATAATTTAATGGTCAAATACGAAGTAAAGTAAATACAAAATCAGGAGCGTTTTTTGTATTGACCAGTTGACTGAACATGGTTTGGATGGCTATTCCCTTTCTATCTTTTCAAATTCTAAAGACTGCCATGACATTCTCCATAAATACAACAAACTCTATAATCACTATATGATACAAACGTGAAAAATATATTGAAGCAAAGCATATAGCTACTATTGTTAATTCAACATATTGTAAACACACTATGGGTATATAAAATACCACTTATGTAAGCATGGAGTAAGCAAAATGTTATAACAACATTAACAGCGTCCACTCTTGATTCCACTTACTCGAGAATCGACCAGTATTTCCAATGGACATTGCACACAGCTTCATATCAATTCAATATATCATCTCATCATCATCACATCACCATTCTTAAATCTGTAGCAAAGCAGTCACCGTAATAACACGTACACACAGCAAATACTGATGGCGTGAAGGAAGGATGAGAGTGAGCAGTGAGAGAGAGAGAGAGAGAGAGAGAGAGGAGAGAGCATTAGTAAAGCAAATGGCAAAGTAAAATGATCTGAGGAGCGGATGCTCTGTTGAGAGTCAGCCACTCCCAAAAGAGTGGAAATTATGCAGTGCAAGCTTGTTAATCGTGGTAATGAACCATGAATGGAAATGGAAATTGCATTCTGCTTCCTGTGTATGGAATGGACTTTGCTTTTCTCTCTCTCTCTCTCCTTCTCTCTCTGTGCACAAGAGCTCTGTATTAGTTCCAACAGTGGTACTGTCCTCCTGTCGTAGTCAGTGAATTATTCTCATCTCTTTTATTTTACTAGTTTTACTTTACTTTTGCTCTGCTAGTGCTTTACTTTATAACTACGAAGCACTCCTCTAAGCCCTGCACGACCTAAGTGTACTCGAGGCATAACGAATAATCAGTGGCAACTATGAGCAAATATATAGATATACACTAAAGCATATATGACGTGCTAGGGTATGAAATGAAAGGCGTGAATTGGATATCTCTCGGGCAGTCAACCAACAATTACAATTACTCGCCTCTACACTTTTCGTCTCTCTCTCTCTCTCTCATGCAACGTTTTAAATGAAAAGAGAGAGAGAGAGAGGAGCGCTCCTTCCTGCTCCTTTCTATCTATTGTCTGTTGGGTTAGAGCGGGAGGCAAGTAGTGGAGCCGATGTCTTTGCACTTACTGTCTTATTACATTACTACGGACCATTACCTTATATTACATTGCATAACATAACATACATTCTCATTTCTTTGCTAACTCCCATTTCTATCTACTGCCCTATTATACAGCTAGCTTTTATTGCTTCAACTCTTTAACTTTGTACATTTCCATGTGCACCCAGTAATAGTAGGTAAGACCGCGCGCGGTACGGAAAATTGCAATGAAAAATCTTCTACCAGGGAGCAGAAATAACAAACGAAGCCACTCGCACAAACCTAGCACGCCACCAAATAGAAAATGCATGAATAGATATTGAAATGGAAGAAAATCAAATCAAAATTCTATGCTTCATTTCGCATCGTTATATATTCTCCTATTTGTATGTATTTGCTTGTTCAGTTCAGAGGCTAACGAAAGCGAGCGCCTACTCGACGAGAAAGCAAACTGAAGTCAAAGAAATATAGATAGAACATCTTTTGTCCTTCTTGTAACCTCAATCAGCTTTTTATCAGTTGTTGTTGTTCCTTTCAAGTTGTAGTACGATGTAGAATGTATATTTGCATGTCGTGACTGCTCCATTCTCTCTCACTCTGTGTGATGTGGTGTGGAATTTACGCATAACAATGAATATCGTAGCTAAGTTGGTAAGTTAGTCGGATAAAGTTGTTGTGAGTTGTGAAAAGTGGAGCAGAGTGAAACAAAGTAGTGAACTTTGAGAGTGCTCATAGGTTACATGGGGATAGCGGCCTTAAAACACAAATGTAGCTAGCTTGTTTCCAACTAAAATACACTCATGGACAATAAAGCGCTGATGCAAGGTAGGCACACATTATACAATACACAAAGATACTGCAATGCTATAAGTGGGACATAAGCATTCAGCATTCTCCTAGTCTACTGTTACTTCTACTACCTCCAGAATCTGTACTGCATTGTTTTGTTGTGGTTTGCCCTACTAATATCTACTACTGCTGGGAGTACGACCGTCTCTCTCACTCGTTTCTCGTTCAGTAGGTAGCTGCCCCGATGCCGGCAGCAGGATAGTGTTCCACTCGTATTCCTATTATTTCCTATTTGAAGGATTGAATTGGATGTTTGAGCATACAATAGAATACAAGTGGAAACAGGCGAGAGCTTTCACTTTGTGTGTTCTACATACGTTTTTTGTTGTTTCGTTAGCAGTAGTATACCAATAGAATAAAAGTGAAGAATAGTGGGGAAGGAAAGGGAAAGACTCTTCTCTTTCAATCCAAGTCTCGGGTTATTCACATTGGTGCACACTTTTTATCTATTCTTTGTAAGTTCGTATACATTAGTATGTATGTGTTTGTATTTGTGTGTGTATGTATACGTAGAAGTAGGGAAGGTATACATAATATGTGTAGGTATGCATATGAGTATGTGTGTGTATATGAGCAATGCTTGCTTTTACGTTCTATTCAGTATTCCCATCTACTACTACACAAAGCAGAACAGTGACTGCAGTCTTCGGTTTTGTTTTTCCGAGCCACTGCCTATACATGTATATTCTCTAAACTGCTACTATTTGTGTGTACAGCAATGTTTGTGCACACGGTCCTGTAGTAGAACTGAACAACAGGAGTAAGTAAGTAAATATTTCGTATGTGCGGAATTGTTTGTAGCGTTAGTGAGCGATCGACGGACCGAGTGCAGAAATTTATTTGACTACTACTCGTACACTGAAGAACTGAGAGCACGGGAAAACAGCAGAAAGTTGTAAATAGTCTGCTACAATAAACAGTAGTAAAGAATTGTATCTGTACTTGTAAAAGAAAAGTAAACCAAAAAAGAGAAAATACTTTACGCCCTCCTGCTCAATGTATTTCCTCAGTTTGGCGCTTTCTATTGATATTTTAGCCTAGTCTTGCCTACCCGAATGAAAATAGTATTCTTTGGCATCTCCCATTTCGACTTCGCTTAGTGTCTTGAAATGAAATGAAGTTTCTCTTGTATGCCACTCAGCTCATCTGTCTTTCCAATCTATGTTGTTCTTCTGCTGGGCTATGTTCTGTTGTTTGTGAGAGCGAGACAGCAACTATTCTACTTTTCTACTCGTCTGGTTCGCTTCCTACTTCTCCTTTGTACACTTACATCTTTCATGCAGACATACTTGACGTGGGAACAACTTATCGAATCTTGCAATAAGTGCCTACATGCTGCACTACCTACTGTGTTCCCTTTACATTACTTTTTCCATGTAGTCGCTTTCATTAACTTTGTATAGAACGCTACATAACCATATGCAAAGTGGGGCTTTTCGCATAAAAATACACACAATCACTTTTTTTTAAATTATTTTTGGCAATGAAATAAGATTTTAGTATGAATCATGAAGTAGTATCTAAGAATTAAATAGATGTTTTATACTTTTGTGCAAAAAAATTGTAGGTGGGTGTAAAATATCTCTATTTAATTCAATTACTTGTGCTTAAGGGGAAATCATTCATTTTATCTATGAAATGTAATCTAATGTAGTCCAAGCATTGAAGTTGCCCTTTTGAACAGAGACAAAAAAAATTCACTTGAAATGTGTTAGGGGGAAAGTAGCATACTATTTTAAGTAAAATTGTTTTTAGAAAATGCAGCGCATTGATCATTGCCATTGACATTTGTCATTGATCTGATAGCCAACTGGTCTCTGTTATTGGCGTTATTATCAGGGCTCGGAGGTTCGAAGCCTCCTTGTGTCTTCCACTTGAATCTCTTTATCCATACTTTACTCACTTGTAAACTGTCTAATTCTTCCTTCTCTGTCTACTACTAACTCTATATTCCTTTCCATTTCAACTGTCTCTGTTCCTTGTCTTTCTATCCAATACTTCATAAGACTTGAGTCGTCTATGGCAAACAAACAAATTGAGAAACAACGTGTTGGCAGCACCCTGTACAGCATTAGTATGCGAGGTGGTGATAATGCGTAGCTTCGTAAAATTCAAATATAAAACTACAGTAAAAGTGCAAGAATGTTTATTAACTGAAAGATGTGAACAGTACGTACGCTGTTATCATCTTTCTCCTTGTCAATCAATTACATTAGTATGAGCATTATGCATGGAGTCTACAATTACATTCCTTCATTGAAAGGGAAAATGTTCCTGTGCCACATATTTACTGCATCGGTGAATACATTAGTTCCTATTGTTTCCTCAAGTCATTCAGCACTTCAGCTTCATACAACAGAAACTTATGTTTGTTCCTATTAAGTCTGAGAAAATTGAGTTCTGTCGCCTGTCGTCAATCCTTTTAGCCAGGTATTCTTTTCTCGTCCTTTCAATTATGTACCTTTTCCTCGCTTTAGTTAGAGTGTACACCGCAGTTTCAACCACTCCAATCAGTCCATCAAGTTCTGCTCAGCTATGCTTGGCACATTTCTTCAGAACAGTGCATTTACACAATTGGTCACCAACAGACGACGCCAAGTGAGACGACTTCCTTTATTCATTGATTAGGTAATAACTAACAAGAACCAGACATATTATGATTACTGTACTTACTGCCCACTTTTCTATTTCGAGTAATAAGAATCCCACCCATTACTTATGGAGCAGTTACATCACGACTACCAATCTGACGAGTAGTCAATTCAGTCATAAGATAATACTAATAGAATTAGAATACACACAAATAACTATGTACTATGAAATGCCTTTGTTATAATAAACATAAATCTAGATTGCAGTAGATAGGCATGTTCTAGTATACCGTGCATGAATACTACCAAACCACTTTCAGCCATCCAAACAGTAGACACCATCACCACGGACAGGCAAACCATTCCGAAAAATGACTGTTAGCACTTTGACTGACAGGTCAGACAGTAAGTTTTGTGCTATATTGGTGAAGTGAAGAGCAGAGCAGAGCTTCGTGTTTATTTTGCAATATAGCCTTCCCCTCTCCTAGCTCTATACACTGCATATACATCAGGTATATCTATTCACATGCTATTTTGCCTTTGCTCTCACTTGCAACTGTTTCTCATACTAAGGATGAGCACAGTGTTATGTAACTGACTTGTCTTGTCTCCCTATAGTATACTCACACTATTGCATTTATCATTCTCATACTTACAAGTGTGTCAGCAAGTGTATGCACACGTCGTGCAAAAACTGAAGTGGGGTACTGTCGTATACTTTACTAGTAAAGTGTAACTATGAAGTGTCCGTTCCATTGTTCGCTGCTCCCAGTACAAAGTCAGCTCAGTTCGGGTCCACAGAGCAATAGATAAGAGAAGCCACTGGTATACACATAAAACACAGCCGACGAGAAAGACAAACGAAGGAGAAATGTAGGCTAAGGGCTGCAAGATTACTTTAGTCAGTTTCCATTCCACACTGTGTGCTATATGTATTGGCATTTGTATTATGGCCACCATTGTATATTGTGAGTTGCGAGCTAAGTTTTTTTTATCTGACTCAACTCAAATCAACCAACATACTCAACTGCTTGAAATGTTTTCCTACAGTTAGCAAAGAGTTGAAGATGCATGAAACAGCTGCTGTCAATTCCTAAGAGAGGATGTCTGCATGTCATTCATGTAGTTGTACAGTTCAAAGCAGTGCAACTACTTACGTACGACTACTACTTTCTTTCTAGTGTCTACCCAAGCCACCTACTCTTACTACAACTTCCACAGTGTACACATGTACTCAACTATGATACTACTACAAGTACAAAGCGTATCTTCCAGTAAACTACATGTTGTGTAGTTGACTGCGTGCACACTGCTAACTCCTGCATTGTGCATGCGTATGTACCTATACAGGCATTTTGCATTGTGTAGCAGTATAGTACATATTTAGTTATTGCGTTCTGAACTTAAAAGGCGACCGTAAAACAGTGTAGCTGAGAGTTCGACTCCCAGTCAGTCAGTCACTATGGACATGTTCAGTATGAAATTTTCCCTCAGAATACAATTTCGCTTGTACTTGTGTATTACCCACTATAAGTGAAGCGAGACTGTGTGTGTGTGCCATCTCAGCATATCTTCCATCTACTAGAATCTATGTACTATATACTTACTATCAGCAGATTACTTCCCCATTCACTATGAAAATATCTTCCACTTTGCAAATGTTACAAATACTGCAAAAGCGGGTCTGCTCCCTCATCTACTAATGTCACATCATAGTTTGGCTCGGCGGCTGCATTCGCTTTACATTTTCGTTGGACCCGCAAATCTTACCCGAAGCACGGACTCTGCTTCTCTCTACAGCGACACTAAGTCTGCTCCCTCATCTACTAATGTCACATCATAGTTTGGCTCGGCGGCTGCATTCGCTTTACATTTTCGTTGGACCCGCAAATCTTACCCGAAGCACGGACTCTGCTTCTCTCTACAGCAACACTATATACAAATATTTTAAGCTATGGTTTACAGACTTCCAAACTTATTATGTGTAAGTACATATTTGTATTACATTCGTGCACATTATAGTCAATCGTACGTATGACTACAGCGTGACTTGGTAAACAACTTACGTGCTTCTTTAGCATTTGCTTTATTATTCACATGCCTACACATATAAGTATGAGTATGCGTAGATACATGCATTCCATGCATAATATGTATCTGTAAAATAGATAGGAGATAGATAAACGGGAAGCAGTTGGAAAAAGAAGAGAGAGAAGGCTGTATTTGCCCATAACATAAACCATGGACGAAAGCATGCACAGCGCAATACAGTACACAGTGAAAAAGATGAGATAGACAGATAAAATACAAGAGCCTTCTCTCTTGGCTTGACTGCGGCATAAAGAACATAAATTTGTAAAGTTCGTTATGAGGAGAGAGAGAGAGAAAGTTTAAAAGCAGTCGAGTGTTCAATTTCCCATAATCTAGCTGAATCGACGGGGGAAAATTCCCTCCTCCCCGCTGCCACTCACTCACTAATGGATGGATCTTCGGCTATGATAAGTGCTAAGCAGCACACTACTTACTTACTTACTATCTTTCTGCACCTTCTCTTTCACTCACTACTACCAGTTTAGTTCACTTGATTCCTTAAGTCTATTACTGAGCTTTCCACACAGGAACACCACTTTCATGTATGTATGAGACTATCTGCTGCTTTTTTCATTCCTATAACTGCTATGTATTACTCATCCACACTTCCACGGAAGTCTTGTCCTCCTGTCTTAACGTTCTTCCACTACCTTTTCTACAATACCTAATACTTACACTAACTACTACACTGCTACCATCAACAACACATATTGCCATTATTATTATAAGGTGAACTACCATATCTCTGTACAGAACTCCTGGACAGTAGGATTGGATTCTAATTTATTTATACGCGCAATGCCTACCCGGACAACTTAACACCATAATATTCTTTGTAATATATATATATATACATATATACACTTTATAAACATGATAGCGATTTGGGTGCCTTCCCACTTAGCGAAACCACTATACCATCTGTATGTATATACTATACTACTACTACCACCACCAAAACACAAAAATAACTCATAAAAGACTCACTGGAATTTTCTCGGCCATCGATTATTTCCTGTGGTATAACACGAACTTCACAATAAACATAAATTCATAACCATAACCGACGGCAGCAACTTCGTTTTTAGCAAGTAAGAGAAGAAGGCGAGTCAATTTGGCTCCGAGTGTCTTGTCTTTTGAGATCTATCTACACTTGTAATGGAAAGTATTTTACACCTTTGCTGTGTGTGGGATGGAATTCACTAACACAGAAAATAAATGTGTAAATACTTTTACAGTAGCAAACAAACATGAATAAATCAAACCTGGCCAGTTCTACCTAAAATAGTTACTGCATGTGGTTACTGCATGTAACCGTCATTCTGCGTATTGTTACATAGTCATTGACCGTTTACAAATAATTCGATTATTTATTTATACCTTGATAGTAAATTGCATTGGTTGTCCCCTGAGCCCTGACATATTATTGGTGTGACTGTGTAA
>JABASC010003267.1:0-14694 GCA_019776185.1 Plutomurus gul
ATTACATCTCTTGTATGTAAATATCTAAATACATGCTTTACATCATTACATGTTACATACATATGGTTTCATTTTTCATTATGACTCGAAATTTTGTTGACTCCTTTATGTTACTTCCTTTACAGAAATCCAACATAATATTTTGTTGTATATATCGATTTGCACGTGTAGCTGTAAACAGATGTGATACATACACAGAGATTCATTCACGTTTACAATGTGGATGAATCTTTGTATACACCTAGTAATAATTTTCGTGTTTGCAAAAAATTATTTCTCCAATACAATCTCGATGTATTGGTTTATCATTGTTAACTAGTTTTTATTTACCATTTATAACAATAAGCAATGCTTGTAGATTAGATACATAATACATACAATAGCTGAAATGTACTTGCTGCATACAGTTTGTGTACATACCTATATAGGTACACACATGAACAGAAAGACAAGTATTCACGTTCTTGTGAACGAGAATATGTATACATATCTTATCTGTGTTCACGAGCCTTCAACCCTTAGTAGATGTATTTATAGGATTCTGAGTCTTTATCGAATACCCTGTCTCTGAGTCCTCATACTCTCTCACTCATTCTTCATCGGTGTCTGAGTCGTTGTATGTAATCCAGATATTGTATTCATATTGTCGATCACAACTTATCCCCAGTATGAAATCCTATTTGATTTGAAACAATCGTTCAGAAAACATCAGGCTGATGCGGTTGGACGTTTAGGAAAATGTACATACTTATCTGTCACCGCTTGATGTGCTTCTAGTGGCCACAATGTGAAGCCACGAAATCAAACAGCTAAATACAGACAGGAACACTATTTACAAGCTACTTAATCTATTTATTTTGTGAGATAAGTCTGCTCTCGGCACCTTTTATTTGTGTTAAATATGTACTTTAGTCAGTGTAGTGCGTGGTTGTTGAGAGCGGTGTTGCTGAGAGTGGAGAGGTGAAGTGAAAATGAGTGAACTCACGTCAAGCTTTATGACTCTCTCAGTATGACTTGCTTGATATTTATGGCTTTACATCGTCTTCATTTCTTCCTCATTCATCTTAGTCTGTTGAGCTTACGATCAGTTCGCGTACAATAACTATTGGTACAAATAGTGCGGCTCGTTTGATAAGCATTCGTTTATTTTCATCACATCTTTAGGAACTATAGCTGAACAGTTCATTCATGAAAATTTCTAGAAGTCCCGAATACAAATACGATCAGTCATGTGCCCAACCATTTTGTCACATGTACAGATACACGCTACTGTATACTAACTATGTAAATAGCACATCCACCCTCCTCTCTCCATGTGTTCAAGGAGTTAGGTCGCTGGGCTTGTTAGCAAAGTTGGAAACAACAAAAACGCTTCTGTACAATGTATTTTAAAAAAGTTTCCAAACTTTTCCTCCCGAAAGTGTTCGCAGCATCCAAAGTTACTCTACAAAAGGAAACACGTTGAGAAAAAATCAACATTCTAGTATTTCTCTGTGTAAACCTAACTCGACTCAACTGGAAACTTAAATCTACGGTAGGCAGCCATTGGAACTAGTTGTCCTTTGGTTTTCGATTGAATGGTTTGAACTTAAAGTTGAGCATTTTTAGCATATCGTCAGGCGAAGTCAACTTTCGACAGACAAGGAAGACAAGACAGTCAGACAGTGACATGCATTGCAAAGAAAAGGAACCTTCACGTTTTCTCGCATCTTGTCTTTCATCCCCGTGTGCACAATGAAGAATCTTGCATGTATACATAGGTGTACACTACATACATACGCTACACATACATACAAATATTCGTACACGTATAATTCATGCGGTGCTCACATGCATATAATCTTAACGCACAACGCTATTGCTTTTACAGATATGCTGCTAAGATATGTCAAAGGTATGTGTTGGGTTGTAAAGTAGCGTAGCTTTGTTGGTTGTAGTAACATTCATTCATATATATGAGGAAAGAGTTTGGCGGAGCATCTCTCGTTGCAATCGCATCGTATCCTCCTTTGGCAATCGACAATCTTTTTGAGACATTTTACTTTTAGACTTGTCTTGTCTATATCGTCAGTTAAGCTGTCTAGGATTGAATCGAGAATTGTAAAGTGTGCTCCGTTACACGTACATTATAATAGAGGTATATAGTGTCCCGTAGCTAAATCCTACTTCCTAGTATGTAGTGCCTACCTACTGTGCACTAGGAGCGAACGTGCCTTTGGCTACATTTTATTAGGATTGGAAACGAGGAAAAAAGAAGCATGTGAGTGAGTGAGTGGATGTGTATGTATAATGTAATACTGCAACTGAAATTGGGCGTGGGATGTTGATTGACACAAGCCTAGAGAGGCCAATGGAAAGAGGACCGAATAACAATGAAGGGAAAAAAAGAAAAAGCAGGAGCGATTTCTCTGCCACGTCAATCAAAAATCCTCTCCTCCCTTTTCATCCAAAAACTCAACTCTTCGTTTCTCCGTCGACAGTGTTCTCAACAAAACCTTAGTTTCCAGTCACCAACAAAGCGTACGCTTGTTTCATTCTTGCTACTACTGCGACCACGCTCGCTCAGCGCTCTGTGTACCTATGAGTGTGACTGCACGACTGACTGCACTAGTAAATATCTGTAAATAGTACAAAGCAGCCACGAAGGAGACGAGAGATAGCCACCTTATATTTATATCGCATCATGCATCGTCAGCAAAATTTCCATTCCTCAAAAGTAAAGTTACTTGTATGGCAGAAGAGAAAGAGAGTGGGACTAGAAGAGAGAGAGAGAGAGAGAGACCGCAAAATATACAACAAAACAGGACCGAGGCGGGATAAAATACATATATGCTAAATCCTATCGATAAGCCCACCGGATTTTTGCTTCGGAGGATATCACATCGTAACAATGGGCCCTTTTCAAATTCTTAATCCAAGTTGCGGCTGACTTGCCTTCGCCTCCATACGCTTCAATGCTAGTACATTGTCTAGTGCAAACATCTTTATACTATGCCGTTTTGTGTGTGCAAGCACTAACGAAATTTTTGTAACAATGGATTTCGCACTAATACTATCATAGAATAAGTTTTTTGGCCACATTTATGAATAATGAATAACACTTACTAAGTACGTAAACACATATGTGCGGTGTGCACTTAAAAATTCGCATTGAACATCCCTTTCAATATTGCCAACAGAAACGACACGAAACACAATAAAAATTTAAAGTGAAATATTCAAATCTCGTGTCGGTGTTACTTTTGAAAAACAATCGTTTCCCCCACCCAACTCAACTTTTGATTTAGACAGGTTCCCAGTTCCAAATTAACACTTGATAGTGTGAATACTACCATTTCATTTTAATTTCAGTTATAAAAAAAATACCAGCTTCTAAATTATTTAAAATTATTGAGTTTACTAATAGATCTCGTTTATTCTTTCATAGAGAGAAAGAAATGAAATTTTCCTCCTATGTATATATACAGTTTGCGAGTTTCGTAAATCACACTTTTTCAACTAAAATCCCATCACCGTGGGGTTAAATACATACTGTGATTTGCGATTGAATGTGATGGAATGGGTAAGTGAGGGCAGTCCCTATTTCTTATACCATAGATCACATTGATCACACCAAGCGTCCTTTGTGATCAAACGTTTTATGTAAAACATTTGATCACAGTATTAATCCCACAGTGATAAGCATGTTTTTCACTCTCACTGTGATACAATTAATGAACAAAGGACATGGTACCTTGCTATGCAATTTAAATTACTTACTGCAGATAGTTCAGCGATTGCCGTACACCAGCCCCACGAACCTCTGCACCAACAGCATGTTAGTTGCAGTGTTAATAAACAGTTATGCTTTCTGCTAAGTGGCTATAAATACAGTGCAGTTGCAGACCGACCGTAGATTATGTACATATCGCACTTATACACACTACGTACTAGAGAGTGGTAGAGTAGGAGAGAGCACCGAGAAAAGTACGTAGACTGACAGACTGACACCAGGCAAGAAATGACAGGAGGAAAAAATTGTTGGAATAAAAATGCAAAAAACGTCATCTCACAACTTACATCACACAAGTCAAGCAGAGTGAGTAATCTTGTTTGTTTTTGAGCCGATGTGAGTTGACAATGAGTAGAGCTGATGCGATGTGATGTCGAAGTGGAAGTGCAATTCCTGTTTTTTCTAATACGTCTCCAGTCTCCACTGCTTTGCCTCCCTTCTTTCTTCCTTCGTGCACATTGCATTGCTTGTACATACTTATGCCACTGAAAGAAGCCTGCCGTCCTTCCTATCTCTTCTTGTCGTGTCTCACTTCTGCCAACAGCAGCAGCACTACTAGTGATGTGATCCTATTCTGTGCTCTTTGTGTCCCATTCCTCCGTATCCCCAACCGAGGGTTGTTGGCTCTCCAAGAAGTAAAGCGCTACATGTACAACTCTGAAATCGAGAGAGAGAGAGACACGGTTGTTCGGTGTTACTGCTCGCTACTCTTCTTAGAGCAGCCGAGCCAATAGGACGAAAAAAAGCAAAAGCTTCACACAGAGACAAGTCAAAGTGAAGAAAGCAGACATCAATCATTGCGACGACACGTATCGAAAATAAACCCGTCAATGTGTAACTACTGCATGATCTTTTGCTTTGCCTTATAGATTGCTTAAACATAGTTTGTTTCTCTTTTCCTACCTTCCTTTTGCTGTCTGTGTCTCAGTAAAATCTACCCGTTAGATTTTCCCTGTACGGTTTTTGCCTGCATTGTATTATAATCTGTATTTTTACAATTCTAGATTTTTTCCGCTGTTCTAAAGCGAAGTTGTACGCTCTCATTCTCACGTAACTCACTTTTGTATAAGTAAAGTAGATTCGACTTCAATACGGACTTTTTCTCTTCCTCAACCTACAACTTCGTTAATAACAACTGAAGCAGTTTTCAATTTCAAAATGTTTATCAATTTTTAAAAGCAAAACCACTTCAATTCTAACTACACATCTGTAATGCGTTATACCCAGTAAAAATGTAAAAACCAGTCTTTAAATGGAAAGAATAAAACACGTATACTGAAAGGAATGCAAATGTAATCTAAAATGTAGCAATTGGGCATAATATTTTTATTATTATATAATACATTTTGAAGGACAATATAAAAATAATATTGTTTACTGAAAGTGGACTACTTATAGTTATCACAGTCCACCAATCACGAATCAGAAAACACATCATTGCAATACTAAATAAAATTATCTAAATTATCTAAAAAGTAATTGTACAATAGTTGGAGACAACGTCAAATGGGCATGATAAATCAAATTGCATTTCATCTCAGAACTGATCTCTTAATTTTTTTCGTTAATATTTAAGTAGGTTAACATTCTCAAACAAATGTGCGTAAGTAATAGGTAATGTTGTTTGATCCCACTTTTCCCACCCCCTTTATGTAACTTTGAACAACACGCGTTGTTGTTTAATGATATTTATGTGTGATAGATTCATATCAACTGTGAACTGTATACGTGTTTAATTGCCTGTCAAGAGGAATGTCCAGAGCGTAATTCTTCGCTTCTTCGAGCAGAGGGTCGATTGAGAATGCCCAAGTAATATAATATGTAGAGTAATACAAGCGAAACAAAAATATACAGAAAACTCCTTTCGAAAACACATTAACAAGAATAATAAATTAAAGTTCATGCACGATCATTCTTGTTGTGTGTACCGCAAAACAAAATAATAACAAGAAATAACCGCGCTGCGAAATGCAAAATACATTGCAATTGCAAGTGCAAAATGGTTTTCTATGGAAAATCTTGTAAAATAATGACAAAATACCTATTTCGATTATTAGTGCCTCCGGCTGTTTTTGCAAAATCAGCATCACTTTACAATTCATTGGTGTTTAGCAATTTTAATAACTGCAGCATTAAATATCTCATTGTCAACTACTATTCAATGTAGTTACAATTCATAAGATAGAATGTAATAAAAGTAATAATTTACACAGGTGGTTTGTTCACACCTACTAAAAGATAATATACATTAAACCAAATCCTTTGTTGAATGTAAGTACATGCACATGGAGCTGTTCGCGTGACCCAAGGTCAAATTATCCAAGATGGAACATCAATTCAATAACACTCATGGCATGCATACACATCAATTCTCAAAGATTTAGGCTTACAATTTTGTGCTGTTATAAAAATGTAATTAATTTTGTATCTGATATGCATGTTTGTTTTGAATTTTGTAGATAACGGAATGCCCCGACGGTTGAGAACAGCTTACACGAATACCCAACTGCTGGAGCTAGAGAAAGAATTCCATTTTAATAAGTACCTCTGCCGGCCGAGACGAATTGAAATTGCTGCATCTTTGGATTTGACTGAGCGGCAGGTGTGAAACGATAGTTTGACTTTACTATTACTACAAAACTACACGTAGCTGTACATACACGTAACTGAAGGAAAACTTTAGTTTCCTTACTGCTTACTTGCTGTTGTACAATTCCAGTGCATGTGCCTACTAAAATGTTTTGTTTTCAAACTTGTAAACGAAAATTCTCGTAAACTGATTTCCCTTCTGTAGCGAGACATGTTCAACTGTTGTGAGTATGTAGATACATTTTCATAGTTGTGAGCGTGTTGAATGTACAAGTGTATGGTGCAGTATCCCAACTTTTTACTGAGAATTTCCTTTTCTTCTACATGATATGATTAAAGATCTAAATGGTCTAATGTACTTACAGTAGTAGTCGGCAGCAGAAACTCATGCACCATGACTAGTTAGATTAGTTAACTGTTTTCTACTAATCTTTTTGCTTCAGAGTAAAATTTCATATTCACGCACATTACTTACAAATATGACTTGGATAGACAGTTTAGTTATAGTTGGTGAAATGACGTCGTATTCACATTCCCCATTTTTTGCCATTTGTCTCGCAACAGATAATTTATCATGAATGTTGGATCCCTGCAACTTGCCGATTCAGCTTACATTCGTACTATCTGACAAACACACCGTACCTTCTTAAATTTTATTAAATTTTACAATTAATATTAATTAGGGCATTAAAATTAGTGGAATCGTGAAACATTAATTTTAGCGAATACTAATAAATATTTTCTGGTTTGTACACAGGTTAAAGTGTGGTTTCAAAACCGTCGTATGAAGCACAAGCGTCAAACGATAACGAAAACAGGGGACGACGAAAAAGGTAGCGGTTCAGAAGGGAAATCTTCTAAAGGAGATTTGACGAAAACTGCCCTCGGCTCCCCGGAGGACAAGAAAAGCTGCCAAAGTTGTGATCTCATGACACCCTCACCCCCACCCCTCAATTCTGGCGACAAGCTCACGAGTGCCATTGCAAGTACTCCGTCGTCATCCTCCTCGTCATCCACCCCAACTACACTAACAGCAAACACGAACGCTTCCCCCGCTTCTTCAACCCCTTCCTCAAAGAACAATACGAAGAACTCTTCTAATAGTACTGCCACTACACCCACGTCCAACAATAATAGCAATCTCCTAGGCTTAAACGGTGCATCAATTCCTAATCCTCCTGACAACAATAACTCCTCTTTCTTCAAAGACAACAACAATGGCTCTCACTCAATGGCCATGGGTGTTGTTGTCGAAACAGGAAGTGCTGGGTTAACGACTTCTCTGCCAACATCATCTGGCATCCACAAAACGGAGCCTTGTGCCGCCAATGACCATCCTGGGAACATAAAAAACAAATCTGTCAACACGAATCACGACGTGAAGCTACACCACCTCGATATGTTAGATAGTGTCAGTGTCAATGTTAATAGTCTAGGTCATAAAAATAACAACAATAATTCCAATCTCCTACATCACCAACTTGACCACAAAAGTCCACTAATAGAGAAAATCTCAAACACTCGCTTAGACCCTTCTTCCCCAATCAGCGCAACGAAAATGAAACACCAGCAACAATCAAGTCTTTCTGGCCTGTCCGTTTCCGTGTCGAAAATACCAACTTCTTGCAACATTTCCTCCTCAAAGAAATCCTCAAAAGTCAACAGCAACAACAACGGCAGCACCACCACCAATCACTTGAATTCCGTCAGTGCTTACGAATACAACCGTTACCAAAGTGGAGGCAGTAAGTATGATGGTTATACAAATGGGATCTCGGCGATATCGTCACGATTTCAAGCCAGCAGTCTTAGCAATAGTGGTAGTGGCAGTGGAAACACTACCCTCCAACAGCAAATGACTGGCAGGATGGCTCAGAGCAGTCAAAATGTTGTCAACTCGCCGGCTGTGAAAAATGGGATTGTAGTAGGTGAGGGATTATTGAATTCTTCCCGATATCCCGCGTACACAAATAATTCCTCACCAGCGTCTGCCTACTGTAACTACAATAACAGTGGACAAGGTCAGTACTCATCCCAAGAAAACTATCATTACTCTTCTCCTGGTTATCATCACTCGGAAACCACAGTGCCCGCCACCTACAATACAATAATGGCCAGCAACAGTAGCAACGGTCCTAGTTCCAGTGGCGGAGGCTATTCCCACTATACCCCTTACGGGGGGAATGCTTCGAGCTATTCGGGACAAAATACTTCCGGTGGAAATATTTCACCTTACTACAGTACGAACACTAGTGCTACGAACTACCCCGGTAATCCTAACACAAACACTAATATTGCGTATAGTAATTCTGCGGCTGCGGCTGCCACCGGTGGTGGCCCTAATAGTTTGCCTTTTTCTTCTTCTTCGGTAGCAATAGCTAATAATAGCAACAACAATGATTATTCTCCAGCAGATTCCTCGGCAGAAGCATTTTTTGCTCATCAGAGTAGTGGTGGAGCGAGTGCGGACTCTTCGGGGTATTATGATGATTCTTCCACTGCGGCTACCGCAATGTACACACACGGACATCACCATCCACATTCACATAATCAAAGCCATTCAACGAACACTTCCGCCTATGCCACCAATCACGGCCACGACAATTCCGTAGAAACCGGAAGCTATCATCATCAGAATTACTCGGGCTACTTTGACCCCACCAGAATTGACCATTCGGAAAATTCTTCGTCCTCTGATTTTAATTTCTTGACCAATATTGCTAATGATTATGCTCCTGAGTACTATCAGTTGAGTTGAGATAATTAATGGAGGATCCGTCTAGGCTATAAATATATGCATATGTGTACAGGATACAGAGGTACAATCGATACAACTAGGAGATATAATTTAATGTATATTAAAACTAATCGTATAAATTGTTGTATGTAGTAGGAAAATTTTACGTTATACTGACAATATCCGAAACCTTTAGAAATGTAGTGTAAGTGAAACGGTTGTGATTTCTGAATTCTATCGCATTACAGGATGTACACCATTGCAAAAGAATTGATTTCTGCTACTATTTACAACACCATTGGAATTAGATGTAATTCATTTGTAGTGGGGTTTCACGTATGAATCTTAAATGAATTTTAGCCAAGTTTCATTGAGTTATGAGTCGGAGTGTTCATTTAAGAGTATAGCGAACCTATTTTACACACAATCATTCACATGTTCATGTTAATATTATATATGCAAGTATTATGACGATATTATTTAATGTTTACAGGGAAGTCTTATCATATCGTTTCTAAATACAATGCACGAATGAGACGGATAAAGACATTGATTGTTTATGAGAGAAATTACACACGCAGTAAGCAAAGTATTCGTAGGGCATAGCTTTGTCTGTATAATATACGAGCGGATAGGCCTTAATACGTAAAAAATCGGTAACACAATAGAACCTATTATAGCAGATATTAATTTGTAAGCTATTATATTGCATTTGCACTTAAATGCACATAATAATAAATACACAACAAACATTACCCAGTAATGTCTCAACTATCGTAAAGTAACAAACCAAATCATCATACTTTAATCATGCAGGTATATATGTAAAAGTAGGTAAACATGTAAGTTACAGCAGTATAGAATAGTAACGCACGCATTCGTAAATGATACCTTAGTAATGGCTAAAGAGTATAGAATTAGGTATTACAAATAGGTAATAGGTGTATCTGTGCAATACTGTAACAGCAGACCCACTATTGTAGTATGTGTGAATACGGACAAACGCACAATTCTCCAACGAGCATGTAAGGACACAGGCAGACATAATAAATGTTTACAACATTTACAAATCCTTTTTTAATCGAGTCTATCTGCACATGACTGTCGGAGCTATGTGCGGTAGTGCGTATGGAGAATAAATCCTTCAAATCAAAATTGCAATATCTAGACTATGTATATTATTACATACAACTACTAAAATGCATTGTTCGCTTAAGAAAACAGTACTGTACTATTATATACGTAACTTAAGGTACTTCTGTATTTACCTATGAGATGCAAAACTTAACCTACATTTAGCTGATTCACTTTGACACATGGACAGCAATGGTAATTCACAATGTGCACCTTGATGTGTTGGTAACTGAATGAGGTTTTGCTTACAGTCGAATTTAATCTGCAAAACATTTAACCCTTATATACTGTATTTTCACTCACTATGCTAATTATTCTATAATCTATAAAACTCTGGCCTTAACAGTAAAACCCTAAATAATTTATGGTCAAGATAAGAAAAATCTTATCTTTAAATATTTCAATCACACAATTCTAGAGTTCTTCGATTTCTGAAATGTTGAACACATGTGAACATTTGTCTCCTGTTTTTTATGGCAAGTAGAACTCCAGTCACTCAAAAGGTTAAGTAAATACACAACACTGTTGGATAGGATACAGATAATGTACAACGTTCACCATCGGAATAGCATATTTAGCAGAGTGGGTGATGTTCGTATGAAAGGGTTAAGAGCTCTGTAGGTTAATTTCTATTGTAAATGAAACCTCTACTTAGGTTTGATGTTAGATATGCGATTACCAGTTACTATTACACATACACGCTATTGAAATGCATACCACATAACCTACTAATAATAAAAGATGAAAGTGAATTACTTAATATTTCATCCTTAATAAATATAAATTGAGTATACTGAATACGTACGAAACAAATTATTATTTATTTTCCATCATGATGTACAATCTACCGAAATTAATAGTTTAAAAAACAGCTTTGGTAAGTTTCACTAAAGAATCTCCACATTGAATGTTGTCAAAATTACATAACTAAATTTTACTATGTAAATGTAGCTGGTGTTTAGTGGGGATAATTGTGTTTGTTATAAATTTGTCATCATTAGTAGTCTCATCATATACTAAAAGAAATTTGTACAACCTTTTTGAGGTATCATCCAAATGCGTCGTGTGTTGTGACGACAGAAACAAATATGGTACGTATTCAAATTACGAGATCCTTCACCATTAAAGAAAAAGGGAAATTTTCTCTTTCTATTATCTTAATGTAGATAGGTAAGTAAAGCTCCCCGCACAGCCAAAATCAAAAAGCACAAAGATATTTTTCTCATTTCTTTAGGAAGGACGGAAGGGAACCATCTGGAAGTGACTCTCGAATCTGCATGCATATGAAATGCCATGAAATATTTCCCCGCATAAATAACAGAACAAGACGAAAAACAAGCCGGCAAGGACCTGGGAGTTGGCTGACTCTTCTTGCTCTCGCTATCCCACCACCACCACCATCACCACCACCAAAGTATAATGTAGTAATGTAACGTAATGTAATTCCCTGGTAGCCGAACATAATGTAAAACAAAATAACCTTATGGTATCTCACATTATATTATGTCATTGTATTTCCCTGAATATTGACAGAGTATTTTACTACGTAAAATCACAGAGGCACACTATCTGGACGAGAAGGAGTAATATATTACGACAACATCCAACACGCAAGCAACAGACTATGCAAAATAGAAAACAATCTGTATTATGATTCCAATACAAAATGTTGTACTTTACTTTATACCACTTGACTTGAGTCGACTGTTTGCTAGCTCTTACAAAACAACATTCCACCACCACCACCACCATCGCCGCCACCTCCTCCATTAAACTGGGAAAACATCTTTTACTGTTACACAGATACATACCTACATAAATAGTAAACACATCAGAGAGCCGCAGTCTAGTCGTAGTAGCAGTAGTCTCTTCATTCCCTACCTACTTTCTTCTACTGCTTTCTATGCAGATTTCATAATGCACACACAGACCTGTAGTCAGCGACATAAGTACTCCTCCTCGGGTAGTGAAACGATAGCGCACACATTTCCATCCGTACCACATCATAACAGCTCAACATTGTCTCCTACGACCACAAACGATCTTCAAAACAGGGTGCATACGTTCAAGTGGCAAGAAAAACAATCTTTCATATCATCTCTGCTGTATAACTCCCCTATTACTACCAGTACAAGTTACACGTAATGTTATGACGTAGCGTAACAGTCACTTAAATACTCGCTGGCTAAACTAAACAGCGTCATTTGATTTCATCAGACTGTACATCAGATCAGATGGTGCAAGCCCTTGCTGAGACTGTAGTACTTACTACAACCATCTACAAGCTACTACTCTGCAGAAATATGTAGCCAAGTGTAACAACAAAACTAATGTAAAATCCTATACTTTCCCTATTACAGAGACAAGAAATGTCTTCAGAGTACACATAATAATACTGTCATGCCATGCCATTGTGTAAACACGTATATCCATATCTACTGTGTACATACATATTTACGTATATGTAATGTGTGCTGGTGGTGGTGGAAAATAAGGAATGCGGCTACTTTGACTTGACTCTAGTTTTTCATTTCGCTTGTCCTTTTCTCGTCTCCTCCGTTTGGTTCACCAACCACCAGCATTGTCTCTACTGTGAGAGAGCCACAGAGAGTTAAGTAAACTGAGTGAGTGAGTGAGTGAGACCCAGAAGAACGCGAGAGTTATATTATATTACATCACATCAGGTTAGGTTATTTCTAAGTTCTTTAGCTTCAGATCACAATGGAAAAGGAGAGAGACGAAAGAAAAGTGTGCCTTCTTGTGCTCTTGCTCATCTTCTCACTTAGATTTGCTTTCCTTCTCTCTTTCTCTCGCTCTCTCTCCTCTTACTGTGTACTATTATGTATAGTGTGTATATGTATCTGAGGGAGGACTGTGTGTGTAGTACTTGAAGTGGAGACGAAGAAAATTGGAAGGAACTGAAGAGAAGAAGAGAGGAGGCAAAGCAAGCAAACTATACGAAGCCGCATTTCCCCATTGCAATCATTTACATAATGGCTTCGCAAGCCCAATATCGATCTGACAATGAGAGCCTACAGAGATTAGAGAGAGAGAAAGCCTAGACCTAACTGACTGGATGGGTTTCGTTAGGTTTCACCAGAATAGCTACAGAACTCAATAGAGAAAACGGAAAAGGGAGACGACGAGGACGAGACAGACTAAAGATACATATATCCTACTGAATACATATAAACCATCAAGAGCAGCTATCCGTCTCTACCTACCTTAGTATTCACACAGTATTTCACTGTTCTTCTATTACTTCATATCATACGTGCTGGCTGACTACCTACATACGTACGTATACATGATGAATGTACTTATACGTACGTATCTACCAACATTCATACATAGCGTACTGCATACACCTTATAGCATTACGTAACCTACAGAGTATAAGTATCGCTGCTATTTTCCTATTCTGACTGTTCGATCTTCGCTCTTATGGATCTCTCTCTCTCTCTCTGCTATCCATCCCGACTAAACCAAACCACTTTTTACTTTTACTTTAGTAGAATCAAGCCGCTGGAACTGTAGTGAAGTGAAGCTGAAACTAGGGGAATCATAGAACGATTGCATCCATCCACACACACTGCTCTCTAAAGTCACTCTGCACATCTAATGTGGACATGCACGCAGGGTTCCCAGTTCCGAGTCTCTTCTGTTTTTGTTTACTCTACGTCAGTCTCTCTGTAAAAGCCGTTCTTCAAAATTTTACATACCTAGTCAAAGCATCATCAAATCGTACAAACCTACCAATTCAAGCCTTTAGCTTTGACACAATCATCGTATGCGCCCCATCTAGTCTGTTAAAATAAATACGATTCAGTGTTTATTCAAACGCAAAGTTAGGGTAAAACTAAAACATTCTTCTACTCGATTACTGCAGCGAATCATCTTATTATATTAATTTTATTTTATTAAAAATATTTGTAATAAATTTGGTAGGTCATAAAATATCAAATTGTGTGTTTATTTCTGTAAGCAAAAAATTTGGAAGAGTGACACACATGATGCAGGAAAGCAGAGTGAGAGGATGTAACGGATGCTTGGAAAAATTTAGTACGATTTCGGTGGATTTCCACCGAATCTGCATCCGATTTTGTCACGGGGGTGAATATTTTGTTTCCCTAGTTGAATTGCGCTTTGCGTCGACTTTCCTTTAAGCTAGGCAATGACTTGCAGTTTTTCCCGATAAAAGGTAAGAATACATAGTTTAATAGTATTTGTGCTACAATACAACACACTGGATAAAGTATTCTCATCCTAATACTATTCAGCCACCCAACGATTTCAATGAGAGATCGGTAGGGAAATCTCTGCTCACTTTGTGAAGGTACGTATAGTATCATGAATGATAGTCAGTATACATACATAGAATGGCACAATGCACAATACTGTACAGTACTGTACGTGTAGCACAGAAGCGCCACGTAAACCTCAATGGCAACAGTCTACTTGG
>JABASC010003268.1:0-14694 GCA_019776185.1 Plutomurus gul
TGAGAATTTATGTAAATATGTATCATCCTAAGCATTTTGTTTTACCTAATGTGTGCACCAATTCTTACATGAAGCGTGTCCGCAGATTTTATCATGCTAAAGGCTGAAATTCCGACGGAAGATCTTTCATTGACACAGAAAGACTACTACTAACTTTTGCTTTAGGCAAAAATATTTTTGTCTTACCTGAGAATCACGAATTCCTGTCTTTGGATGTGTGCAGTGTAGCAAACATGCCAATCCTTAAGTATTACACACTTTGAATAGTTAATAATCCTGCCCTAATGCGTAGCACATGTCGCGGAAATCTTGGATTAGATCAATTTGAATTTTAACAACATACAATGACGGAATGCCATGCCATGGAAAATCTGACCGTTTGTACATCTACACAAAATCGCGTCGTGTGCATTCAAGAAATACCAACACAATCCTATGGTGAGCAATTCCACGTGTCTTTATTAGGTTTCAGGCAGTTCCAGGCACAAAGAGGAGAGTAGGTGTACCACTGTACACAGCTACAGCAATATATGTAATTAGTTTACAGGCTCACCACACCACAGGTGCATCAAGTGTCCAGGTTCCAGAGAACAAGCTTACCTGTTAATTGCCACCATACAACTTTTCGCTCACCCACTAATTGAAGGATTCCTTCAATTAGTTAGTCAATAAAGTTAGAAACATTGCACTTTTCACCCACGCAGTCGTGCACGTGTAACACAGCAAGCAGTTAACAAAAATTAGATCTTGTACTTGATGAGTTGAATTCTATTTCATTAGAAATTTCTACCAAATTGACAAAATCGATCGATTAAATTTTAGATTTGTTGAATTTTTAAACATATACAACCCGAGATGAGACACCACCACATCTAATCACAATGTGAAGTGAAAATTCAATAAACAGAACATTGATACCGAAAAGTCCAATAATGCTGAACTGAGATGCGCTTGGTGTGGGTTTCGTTAAAGGCTTATGAATTTCTTGACAAACTTTATCTTTCTTGTTAAGTCATTAAATTGTGTTTTGTACATCAATGCAAACCAGGTTATATGTTGGCGTACTCTTAATGGATTCCTTTATTTGTAGGATCATTAGCATTTCACTGTGATTCACATTACAATCGAAGTGATGAAATCGAAATTGAAATGGACACTGAAGTTCTTGAAGATAATTTCAACGTTTGTCCATGTGACAGTCAGATTGCAATATTTTCAACAAATAGAGTACCAAAATTGTACGAATAAAAATAAAAAACAAGAGAAAGTGGAATCGGTGAAAATAAACACGTCCAAACGGAGAACTGGCGCCGTTGCGCCATGAGGTCACCAAGAAGATATCATACAGAAAAGCTTTCAATGTTGCTTGCGAGACGGAGAGAATTTCTGCTTTCCCCAATAAAACTTACATCTTCCTTTTGTAGGGAATCTAGTGGAACATTTGCTGTTTGCCTCCGGAAGCAATATCCCTTGTAGAAGGTACTTTCTTTTACAATGTACACTAGGGAAATAATTTTTATTACCGCCTGAGGGTAAGAACCCTCTTCTATCTGATAAACAATGAATAAGTAATAACCAAAAAAGAATAAAATACAATATAGATTAGACTGAGACTCACAACATGTCCAAAGTTCACAATATATTTTTCTAACAAGTTTATTAGAAAAGAGGAAGCAGTATTAAATCAATCAAACATTTGAAGAACCATTACGCAAAATTTTTACTGTTCTTTATTTTCCACACATATTAATGTTTACTTAGATCTACTAAACCTTAACAATACAAAATAGTATTGTGTTACTCAGATGACATCATATCAAATACTTTTTAGTAGAAAGTAATTCAGATCAACCCCCACCATTGAATACCAATAAACATCTCTTGATCATTAATCAACATTACTTGTTGATTTGTCTAATACCAGGATTTGGATAAATGATACATTGAGATCTACGGAAAGTCAGACGCAAACAATACGGTTGAATATGCTATTTTCTATTTTCTTGACAAACAGGTTACACAATAAACACGGTATGATTCGCAGAGGCAGATAACTTGAAAAACAGTACAGTACTACTAGGTATTTATTTATGACATAGTTGTAAAGACAACGAAATCAGACACTAAATATTGGCAGTGATAAAGTGCTGGTCTTGAAAGCAAATTGTAGTAAGTTAAACACGTACATTTTGCAGTCTGTCCTTATCAATAATATAATAACGCATTAGATTACTAAACTACAAATAGCTTGGTACTTTATGTTATACACAAACAAAAAATACTGACTTTTTAGACATTGTAATACATAATAAGATTGAATTTTTGACTAATAAATTTTCCTGATGGAGGTCCAAGTCACTACATAAACATAATTCGGTTTTGTTAGTTATGACACATAAAATAGTTGTGTTGTAAATTAAATTTAAGTCAATGAATGTAAGAAGAACCCCAAAATATGTAACTATATATAGAATACTTTGGAATGTAGTAAATATTGGTGTACAGTAGAATTTTACGTTTTAAGTTGTAACCACAAACCCAATTAATTAGTTTTGTTTAAATCATAATCTACTCATGTAACAGTACTCAAGGATATATAAATTCAGTTTTTTAAAGTTTAAAGCGAATGTTTCAACTTAATGGTACAATCTTAGAGCTGTAGTAATATAAGGTACAATTTATATTTTTATAGTAGTAGTTGCAATAAGAAAGCTTAATACAAAAGAACAAAACAACCATTGTATAGTACATTGTACAAATATACTTACAAACTCAACCTTTCAAAAATGATTTATAGTACACAAACTAGAAATCAGCATCCAACGTGAACTTCATTTCTTCTTTTTTAGACATGACTCCAGCCTTCTGGTACTCCCCTACCTTTTTTTCAAAAAAATTAGTTTTTCCTTCCAACGAAATGTGTTCCATGAAGTCAAACGGATTTTCCTTGTTGTAAATCTGAAAAATGAATATTAACAAAATTCAAAATATATTATTAAGAAGACTAGTCAGAGAACTACAATAGTAAATGTATATGAGCTGTAATTATTTTAATACCTTTTTACATCCTAGTTCCGACAATAATCTGTCGGCAACAAACTCAATGTATTGTCGCATAAGCTGACAATTCATTCCAATCATGTCACAGGGCAGAGATTCAGTAAGGAACTCTTGTTCAATCACAACTGCTTCGCGAACAATTTGGACAATTCTTGACTCTGTTGGCTTCTTAACCACATGCTTGAACATGAGGCAGGCAAAATCACAATGAAGACCCTTAAACACAATATAATAAATATTAGTGATGGTAAAAGGCTTCAAATGGTATGAGAACCACTAACATTTGGTACTAACTTCATCACGGGATATCAATTCGTTACTAAAAGTAAGTCCTGGCATTAATCCCCTCTTTTTCAACCAAAAAATGGATGCAAAACTTCCAGAGAAAAATATTCCTTCGACAGCAGCAAAGGCAATGACACGTTCGGCAAAGGTAGAGTTATCATCTGCAATCCACGACAACGCCCAGTCTGCCTTCTTCTTAACACAGGGCATGGTTTCAATCGCATTGAACAGAAATTCCCTAAGCAAGACGAAGAAACCAGATAAAATATTTATTCACAGCACAATAAGACATGAACAATTGGACTCATTGTCGAAAACCAATCCATTCCATTCAAATAGAATAATAGGAAATATTATCTATCACTGATTGTGAGTAGAAGGTATTCCATATATAGAATTATATACGAGATATTTGGTTATAAAAAAATGTTCACAACCGAACCGTGAAAAGAACAATTTCTGGTGATAATAAAATATTTTATTAAACAGTTTAGTTTACAGATAGCCTTAATATAAACGAACCTTTCGTTAGCGTCCTTGATGTACGTATCGATAAGAAGTGAATACATCTCAGAGTGAACATTTTCCATTGCAATTTGGAATCCGTAGAAGCAGCGAGCTTCAGTTACTTGAACTTCTTGACTGAACCTTTCAACGAGATTTTCATTGACAATACCATCAGAAGCTGCGAAAAAGGCAAGAACGTGAGAGATGAACATGCGTTCGTCTGGTTTCATCCCTTCCCAATCGGAAGTATCCTGTAATACAATAATTTTAATGTAACTATTCATTCAAATTTCAAATGTGACATGGTGGTCATACATAATTCAACTTTTCTTACTTTTGACAAGTCAACTTCTTCAACAGTCCAGAAAGAAGCTTCAGCTTTTTTGTACATTTCCCAAATGTCATGATAACGAATTGGGAAAATAACGAATCGTCTTGGATTCTCCCTCAAGAGAGGCTCATCTTCAATGTTTTGCTTTTCTGTTGAAACAGCCTTTTCTTCAACCACTTCGTTGGTTATTTTCCCCAGTCCTTCTGCTGGACTAACAAGCTAAACAAACAGATGAGACAATTAACTGCATTGCATCACACGAACGTGTATTGCACCAAATACAATCAATAGTCAATAGATTTACTTACTTTTCCGGACAATCTCTCCACAGCCTGTAGCCCTGTCCCTGAGTTCCGATCCTTTAAAGGGCTACGTAGTGAATTTGGATCCACATTTTCATCGTTTTCGTTAACAGATAATTCATGGAGTTGATTACCGACTTTCTCCATAGTAGTCATTATGAATTAGTTTTATGAAGCTGATGACGATTATATCTCTGCGGATAGCTAAAATAAGTGTCATTATTAAAATAAGAAATATTTAGAAAATATTTAAGCTTGGGATTGTTGATAATGCGGATGATTTTTCAAAGTAAATAACTTACCGTGAATTTCAGAAAAAATACAGAATCTTGAACAAATCAGTTCTTGTTATATATCACGTTGACGTTATACAGATTGTCATTCGAAAAGTAAAAGAAGTTTGCTTCTGTTTTCAGTGAAGTCCAAACCTAAAATGAATAGATGAACCCGAAGACTGAAGACAAAAGTCTAGACTGTGGCGCTGAACCGAATGCTTATCCTGTTTCAACTTGTGAGTGACCAAACCCAAACCAGACAAAGGATGAGTCGCGGGATTTCTGGGACTCTGATGGATGCATTGACAATAAGAAATGAGTCAGATAAGTGATAGGTCTATCAAAGCCAGTACCTTAGCAGTAGTGCTTACTTGTACTAAAGTACTCTTCTGTGTAGAGTAGTGTGTGTGGGTGCAACGACGGTCGGTAAACTTCAGCTGAAGATCTACAATCTTGGCGCCTTGTTCTGATTAGATTGATGAGACTGGAATTTGACGAATAGAAACAAATTTGTAAGTTTGACTCTTGTACGCTGTCCAATGAAATTATATCGCGCCAATTTGGAGTGTGCAGGTTGGAGAGTTTGTAAAATCAACTGATGAAAATAATACAAGTTTCGCTGAACCTATAATAGAACGCAGGGTAAAATCATAAATCACGTTATCTAAAAGGGTGAAAGTTTCGTTGGAGTACTATATGCTTTTCCTTTTTTATTACTAGTCTATTACAAGGCCCTTATTTTGGGAACGAAATCCCTGTGTCCGTACTTGCATGCCGAGGTGCCGAGTATTGCTCCAGCTACACTACGATCGTGAACAACTAGAGTTAACTGGCGAAACACGCAAATATTCAATGCGCTCGCGCGGTAACGTTAACGCTGATCCTTTACTGGCATTGAGTTATATTTTACCACTATTTTAGATGGTATACTATCAACTCCAGCTACACTGCCCAAAAGTTAACCTTGTTTTCATGCGAAAAAATAGCGGAAAATACAAAATTTCGTTGAGGATCTTAGTTTTGTTATTTACTGCATGGGGCAAATGTGGCTTCTAAAATCATAAATTTCAACTTTCGATTAAATTATTAAAAATATTATCACAATTCTAATTTACTATTGAGATTTGTATTAAATACACTTTTTTAAATAAATCACATTGGTGATTTTTATATATCAATGAGAAAGATTATAAAATTGAAATTTCCCCGTCTAAACAGTGGTTTTGCTACCGTGTAAAAAGTTTTACCGGCGTAAATTAACAATAGAGTGTAGCTACGAGTAGTGGTAAACACTACAGTAAACCAATAGTAAGTTTGCTATCGTAGTGTAGCTGGAGCATATGACAGAGAATTTCTAAACTAACTCGATTGAATTGTTATTTTACAAGCATTAAACATTTTTTGAAAATGTACATAAAAAATTTAAAATTGGTATTTAATTTCATATTTCTTAAAGTTGAAAACCATAAAATTGTTTCTTGAAAAACGTAGTTCACACTACTATTTGTGCACACAAAATAAACAAAAAATATGTTGCACGTTGCATGAAAGTTTTTAACAGCAACACATGATATTCACGCGCCCGGGAATCCAGATAATTTGCTAATGGGCACAGCTGGGACTACACGCAGAATTATAATTATTGAAGTACCTATTTCTTCATGTTTTTAAAAGCACACTTGCCGACTGCCGGTCTTTTTGAGTTTTTCTTGTCTACTTTTATCCTAGTTCTGCTGATTACAGATTAAATACGTGTTTAGTCTTAGGTGGCCAAATTAGATGACTCCAAAATGTCCAAAACGACTATTAAACATCAGGTATCTTCCAATTCACCAACGACGAATTCAATATTCAATGCATACATAAATACCCCTATAAAAGGGAATTTTTCAATTCCGTCAATAATACACTTCCCCTAGCAAAACAAGTTGAATCAGGATTGATTCAACTTGGGTGTTGAACATGTTTTTCACATTATATTTCTAAATAAAAATTCGTGAAATGCGTTGTGTACATCTCTGATTTTGCAGTGCATGCTTACAGTTCAAGGTCGCCGTGTTCCTGCATGCATTGTAATTTGTAATAATTACAAATTATTATGCACTTTACAATTATTGTAAAGTGCATAATAGAAGTATTTACAATTGCAAAAAGTTACTTGGGTAATAGTAATGATCATTAAACAATGTGGTGTATGAAATTTGTCTCTGAAGCTTTGGCTGCAAATGCAATAATCATGTACACTAAAGGTGCCATAAGGTAATCAAAACTCGGGTTTCATGATTAACATTGTTATGCCTAGAAAAATGTATTCTATAAAATAGAAAATTGTTGCAAAAATATTTTTTCTTACGAAATGTCGATGGTCTTGTCTACAATGAAACAATGCACAATACTATTTTTGTGTATAGTGTAGTTATTGAAGAAAAACAATCGATATAAATGTACAGTGCATGCTTTATATATATATAAATGTGCGTACTGACTGATACTTAAGATCGTCCGTGGTCCTAAAGGGCAGCGTTTTTTTAAATTCAAGATTTACTCGTTTCTCTGTTAAGTTTACATTGCATTCAAATTTTGGATTTGACCGGGACTAAATAATGGTATAAATTAATTTTTTAAAGGTTCCAATATGAAAAAAGTCCCATCTATGGTCTATGCCTACTCCTACTCTTTACCTAATTTCTCATGTACCTCTTTCGTCCGTATGCCTAATTGTACGATACCCATCCAAGCATTACTAACAAATTTAAGTATGTCTTATTTACTAGATTCTTCTTCTTACAACTTGTCGAATTTATGCTGTAGAAGTGGTGTCCTTGTAGTTTTTAATAAGATGGATTCCATATTATGGTAAACTATTGATTGAAAACAGTAGTCACCGGAGCTGTGGGGTAGGATGACTACCCCCCTCCCGTGTGCCCAAGGGGGGATAATGGTATCAAAATCCACCGTGGTCCATATAATAAAATCGGGTGTGCAAACATCAAATGTTCCTTTGGCTGTGTACAATACATACGTTAATTGCTAAATACTACATAATATATACTAGTGCTATGTTCTTACATAAACTAAATACATAGTAGAAGTGATTAGTTCACAATTCTTCAGCCTACGGCCGAATTTTCGTACTTCATCGAATAACGGAATAGAAGCGGTAAGTACATTTGTATTGCCCTAAAAATCCAAACATCGTATTCCACGGGATATTGCACGATTATTTGGTTACCATTTGAAGCAGTAGAAGCAGTCCCTTTTTGATATGGCAGTCACCAAATCACCTTCGAATAACCTCTGGGTATCCGAAGATAGTGTACACATCCTCGTGGAGAAACTACAAGTAAACACGAGTTACTTTAGAGATGTGGGCAGCATAACTCCTGATGTAACCGCATTTGAATAAATGAAAACATTCGGACGCGTGTGTGGGTGGACAGCAATTGTATAAAAATGAATTGGGAATTTGTAGCCTACTTAGGGAACCACAACGTGACACACTATGGATCACTGTAATAACCAAATGGGACAAACACAAAACAAATACATACAGAGTTCAAAACAACTCTTCTTATTGAACCGAACATTCACTCGTTCATTTTACTGAAGGTTTACATGGAATCTTTTGTTTGTATTTGTTATCGTTGCTACGCATACTTATATATATACATAAATACGTACTGTAGAGCATAATGCATAATACGCTTAGTGGTAGAACATTTCTGCAACACTAATAACCCAAGCAGAACTATGAAAATAGGTACATCGCATTTATTTCCCCGAAAGCTTTCATATCCAATATGTCTCAACTTCTACAAACAAAGCCAGAGAGTAAAGTAGACAGAGAGACGATGCAAAAGCGACTTGACTTAAGTATGCACACAAATACTTGTTGTAGACAAAACCAGGGGTCTACGTACACAATGCCAGAGAGTGCCGAGAGGATGATTAGAGATAGGTTGGAGCTTTGTAGGTTGGTTGACATGCGCTCACTGCGTCTCCAGTTGTCTTCAGCTTTCTCTTTCTCTCTATTCTTTATACACACGTTCGTTCCGGACCTCGATTTATATTATTGTTGAAACGAATGCACACCGCTGGCAGATAATGCTTTCCCCGACTAGAGAAAGTACCTACAAGTGATCAGAACAGTAGCTACCACGAAAAATGTAGCTTGCTTTCAGATGCCACGGCCACAACTACAATGAAAATCTTCAAAGCAGTAGCAGCAGCAGCAACCGTTTCCTTGCTACAACCCGTCCCCGTATAATATACGTACACCACTAGTATTCTACCGAACGACGTAGCCACATTTCGGATTCCTTCAGAGTCCAACTGGAAGTCGAACGAGCACCAAGTTCTTCGCATTACCTTCAAGCCTTCGAGTCCACTGCCTTCTGCAGAGCACAACTACCACCCACACGGTGCACACTTCCAGCGTTCTATTCTGTAGAAGTGTAGCATAATAAAGCTAAAGGAATTATTGAACTATTCCCAATGCTCAGCCGCTGCTCATTGTCATCATCTGCAGATTCCCACATAGAATTGTGATTTGTCTCGTGGCCTCTCTCTCTCTGTCTCTGTCTACTCTCTGCCGAGACTACATTATTGCTTCCTGCTAACAACCCAAGGTACGTACACAAACTCCTTATGTACAAAATATTATTATATCAACAAGAGAATGTGGAAACCTTGAGAACTTCCGTATCTCTCATCTACCCCAGCAGTCAGATAGCATTAAGAAACTGAAATGCATCCTCTCTGTAGGGAGTTAATTTCCTGGTTCCGTCCAACCACAACCAGGAAGGACAGATCTTTAATAATTTCCTTACACAGTAAACGTACCATCATTTAACTACTCTTTTCACATAATGCCATGCATACATAGTGTACATAGCACATAAATACTACATGCATCTAACTAAATATGTGTGCTAGAAAAAAGTTAAGATCGCAGTAATCGTTCGAGTGGAAAGTACATATTACCGTGTACTACGGTTCGCTAAGTTCATCCTAGTATATGTAAGAGATACGGAGAAGTTACTCGTACTATTATATAGGAATTGTGTGACACAAACTTTATTCATTGACTTTCTCCACCTCTTTCTTTACTTTCACATTCTTTCGGTCCCTTTGACTGCTCAGCTATCTTTGGCCACCTTTACTACAGTTCTTATCTCTTTGGTATGCCATTCTGGGGGGATATCGGGTTCCCGTAGGAATGCTGCGGTACCTTTTTAGCCAATCCCTGCTGACCTATTTTTCTAATGGTGCATAATAACAACAAATTTAGACTATTTTAGGAGTGCGCGCGTATTTATATACGGAATGATGCTTCTTTTGCTATCATGCAACATTAGTTTAAGAGGCAAGATTAGCTGAGCAAAAAGAATTAGAGGGTATAGACTGATGCTCTATGTTTGTATATATGCGGATATGGTGGGAGAGCAGAACTGCTTTATGGCTGACTGGTCATTCTGGACAAATGACTTTCTGCTTGCTAAATCGCATCGTTGGCAATAGATAACTAACTAGCACTTAAAAGAGATATACAGGAAGTATGAAAATAGGAAGAAGGACAAAGTAATTTATAGAAACTTATGTTCCGATATCCGCCTATCTAAAGTGTGTAATAATTTAATTGAGCAATTAATTGCTGGAAGGTAGTGGAGAAGTTTACGCAATCGTTAAGCTAACATTAGCTGTTAGCGTCATAAAAACTCAATTGATTATTGCTCAATGCTAGTGCATAGGAAAGTAGGAATGCATGGACGGATAACGACTACATGACAGATTTAGGTAGCCGAAACTTGGATGCTAATTGCTTTTCATAACTGATAACTGTTAGCACTCAGTACTCATGCAAACAGGGTTTGCTACATATTTCAGCCTGCAATACAATTGTTTTCCGTGTTAGAAGTTAAAATATTATCTCAGCGTGTAGGCACCGAGCTTATAGCAAATTTTGTGCACCTGCTGTTCAACTCAATAAATCCTGTCAAGGTCTACAACGTAGTAGTAGGGAACACATTTTACTGCATATATTATCTGATTTTTGTGCACTCTGAATGCCCTACTTATAGGTACCTCTACAAGGATCAAATTCGAAAGCTATACTTATTGTTAAAGTACACCAAAAAGTTTTAGACAGGATCAATTGAAGAAATGTAGGAAGTTAAGCAATTGTATTTAATTATATCCCTGATGACCTCATCATTGCATTTAATTACATCTAAATGTCGAACCATTAAGTCTGCAGCAGATCCTTGTAAATCCACTAACGGTTTTGCACGCTTTAGCGTATTACAAAGCCTATCCCAAGTATTATACGTGCAAAATTGAGACGAGCCGATAAATCTGCAAGTCTTCCTGTTCCTTATGCTCTACGTGTTGTTTGATGCCTTGTTTGAGTGGGTTTCTAGTAAATTCCCTCTCGTTTTCACACACTATGTAACAAACACTGTACAACACGAATCGATGACCCAAGCAAGCATAGAATTAAGGGATTTGCAGACGAAAGCCCTTCGCTATTTGCTTTTAGTCTATTTGATTTCGGCACGGGTATTCGATATCGCCCTTGTCTTGCTCCAAACTAAGGTTATGTAAGCTGCAGCATTACTGAAGCTAAACTTTTTCGTTTGACTTGCAGTTTTTATTTCTGACATCTGGTAAACTGGAGTTTTCTTTACTTTCAAAGTCTTTCATATTCTCCATAATGCTTTACCTTGAGAACCCAACTTCTGGAAGACTCTCATTTGTTGAATGGATTAAAGCTTTTTTACTGCTACATTCTAAAAAACAAACTTTGGCCAGGACATTGAACATTGTCTGCCACTAACACTAACATTGCAAATTCAATTTCACGTATAGACTCATGAGTCAATCACAAATATCCAATAATCATACATTGCCAAACTTACTTAGTCCTTGTATTTGGTTTACTGTAGATACAAGCGCTCGTCCTTCTACCCGTACAACATACACACTGAATTGTAATGTTCATTCATCAGTAAAAGGAAGGAAGAAGTCTCAAAAAATTAATCAGAGCCAGTGTGAAAGAAATGTAATTTTCAGCACTTGTCAGAAGCCAAGTCGATTGGAAACCGTCATTCGTGGCAGAGAAACTTAATTAGGCATTGGTTCTCTTGGTATGGGAAAGAAAAAAGAGACAAAGCCTCTTTTGGACAAAAGTCAGCAGCAAAAAATCTCTTCGCAAATTAAGAAGGGAGGAGGCAAGACCAAGGCAAGCTCCAGCTCTCCAGCGTCAAACAAGCCCACATTAGCCAGTGTTCACGAGACGTCTGGTGAAGGCACGGAGGACATGAAGGGCGCCAAAGACAAGTCCCTCCAGAATGAAGAGGAAAGTCAGCAGCAACAGAGCACAAGCGACACGTCTGTAATCAATCCTACTAATGCTGAGGAACTGGCTGAAGGAGTCAGGTCATGTCCATACTCTTTTGGGGTGAGGCACTATTTGCACCATTTCTACGAGACCGTCAATCATCCCTCGCCAGGTTCACACGTGAGTCTGATATTTTTACCTAATTTACTTTCTCTCCCATCTCTCTGTAGCCAAGACTTTGTTGCCTCATAATATTTTCATGCAATCACGTACGCTCGTACTATTTGCCACGACAGAGGGGAATAAGCGTGGAAGGATGGCGAAATATGTTGTGGCAGCAGTACTCCCACAGATAGATATAATAAAAATTCATTCCTGCCAACAGTGTACAGACTAGCAGTACATTTACTAAAGCAACTGTTGGCACTAGCTTCACTGTGAATAAAATCTGATGCTAGTAACTCTGTGTTACACTTGTCTATTATGTCACTGCGGGATTTGTACCGGACGTGATCAGAATGAATTTTTCCTTACCATTTCAGCACCAATCATCCGGGAAACCTTATCAGAGTCAAATTCGTTGACTATACTAATGTCTATGCATAAATCTAAAAAATAATGGTCTATCCTTACAAAGACTGCTGTGTGCTTGTATAGCCCTTATAATTTGTAATAAATATACAACCTGCATATTAGATTACTCCAACAATCATTCGATTACAAATAGGTAAATCTTATCAACAACGAACTTTAGATTGCCCTGGAGTGTTCTTTCTTCCGCGTGGGCGTTCTGCTTGAATCCTTTTCCTGGGATTTTGTTATTTGGCTGCTGCCCACGTTTTTTATGCAGACCCGTAATATCCCCAAAAGGAAGGCACACAACCCTACCAGTATAGAAGCTAAATCGATATGCTCTTCCGCATAATAGAAGCTTGAATGTTCTGATAATTGTTCAGTCACCTTGATATGTAAGGTATTTAGTTCAAAAGTTATACATTCTCGTATCACACGTACAATCTATCCGCAGTATTGACTCCCAGTAGGTACATACATATACGTACTCGATAAAATCATTATTGCAAGAAAAATTGCTCACAATATCCACACTGTGTTTTGTCCTTCAAATAAACGCTCATGTCTGTTGCACATCCCATTTTTATTTTACAGTTCAGTTGTACAATACAACTGAATTGTACTTTGCAGTTTTACTCCATACGAACTGTTATAGAGTGAAGATGATAAAATAAGGAATTTAAACAGTTAGAAAGAGATTTCATTTGAAGCCAGACGCTATATAAATAAATTTCAATGAGTTCGGAAAAACTATCTTATCAGTATTATCTATACGTATGTATGTTACAATTTACAATACAAAAGCTTATTTCCACTAGATTGATTTTAACGGTTAAATAATGGTGTAATAAAAGAGCCTGCATGGGATCAGTTTTCAGAAAATTGCTTGCGCGTCCTACCTTCATTTGTCTTGCAATATTTTCCCCGTCGTTTTGAGGGCCCGGTGGCCCGAGAATCGAAAAAATAGGTCGCAAGTAGGTGGATGTTTCACAGAATCAGTCACAGCATGAAGCAATCGTCTACCACCACAAGCATAAGATATAATCTTACATCGCCTACCTACAAAATTCAATTTGACGGAGTAAACTATGATTACACAAGTACAGATGTTGTTAGTATGTACAAATCCACTGTCTTCGAAGAACGCATTTCGCTTAAAATATAATACCCGAATCACCGATAATAGTAAACCCTTGAGTTTTACTTAAAATGCATACATACAATGTAAATATTTGGTAACTGTGAAAACCTGAGTATTTTCTTTCGAGATGTTGACATTAATATCCAAACGCTTTATTAGAAGGTTCTCTTTTGTGAGAATAGCTCTCAATGTAATTGTTTGAAAATACAGGATATTGAAGTACATAGAAATACCATATCGTCTTACATACAAACATTTACTGCTGAATATGTAACTTGAATGAGGGTCTGAAGAGAACACTGCAAAACGGCTTTTGGCATCCAATAGTTTCAACGTGAAGGAACATTTATGAGTAAAACAGCAGAAATCGTTAATATCAACTTCGTGGAGAGGAAGGCAAACACGGAGAAAGTTTGTGAATAAAGAGAAGACTTGTCAGTGAAGTGGGCATAGAAAATCGAGAGTGTGGATTCAAGTCACTCACACTAAAATCACTTAAAATATATTAAAGTAGTGCTCTCTTGAAGATTTCGCTCGCATTTGCCAAATCTTTTTTAATTATTAACGCAACGCCTTACATTTGAGAGCCAAAAGTTCGGAACATTGATTTAGTAAGTAAAATGATGGAAATACTGATAAATAGAAGGATATACGTATTGTATCTGGCCTTATCAGATGTAAAATAGGTAGTAATTAAATTTCTGGTAAGTTTTCCTCAGGGAGAACGTACATTTCCGTATAAATAATTCGTTCAGATGTAATGTAAAGAGTGCAATGCTTGTGTGAATTCTGACAAACGTACTTGCATCATATATAATCATATAGCATAATAATATGTACCAAGGGTGTGCAGTGTGCGTACTGCTCGAGACATGTACACA
>JABASC010003269.1:0-14690 GCA_019776185.1 Plutomurus gul
CCACACACCCACAGTCAAGGGATGGCAAGCCAGATGGTTTGTCTGATGTTATGCAGGAAAGGAAAATTAGTCAGACACACACACACACACACACACAGAAAGAGAATGAGAGTCTTACGTGTCGGGTCCTGTCCTTTCTCTCTCATTCTCTGTGTGTGCTGTGTGTACACTACGTACAAATACATTAGTTAGCCGAGACAGACTTTGTGTGTGCACCGGAGAAAAATGTTTGTGGTCGTTCGACTGGTTGCGTTTCGGGAAAATCAACTCGATTTCGAGGACACGTACGTAACTATTAGGACAAGGAAACCACCTTCCTGCTACATACACCGTGTGCCAGTATACATTTCTTTGCTGCTGCCACAGCATTTTTCTTCTTCTGCCCTCAATGTTTTGTTGTAGACACACACACACACATACAGAGATACGCACACAGAGGACGGATAGAGAGTATACTTAATAAGAGTGGCATCTTTTTGCGGGACTGGGGAGAGGAGGAAGTATTGAAGAAATCTAATTGTTTTGATCCGCAGATTCTTTTTTGGAGACTGGTGGAGGCAGCAATGAGCCGGAATTTGTGGAGAACATCAAAAACGTTACAGTTCCTTCTGGGAGAGAAGCAATTCTATCTTGCGTCGTTTCCAACTTGGGCAAATACAAAGTAAGTTAGCGTTTGGTGAATGTCTGTACGTACATACGAGTGTTGCGGTGTGTGTACCGTGTCCATAGTACTTGTAGTATGTGTTCTATGTGTAGTATGTGTAGTATGTGTAATAGTAGCCCCCGCACCACCACGCCGTTACATTTGCTTTACTTTCCGTACGTTTGGAGACTAAGTGAGACATTCTCTCCGTGGCTTGTTTTATGTGACAAAAATTCATTGTAATCGGTTGCTGCTGTGGGCCATAAAATCCCCACCGTCAACCGTGCTTCGCTTTCTCCTCTCTGGTTTGGTGGATGTACCGCTGCTGCTGCCTCGCCCATCACGTCGCACAGCAGACTTTCACCGGAGCGGAGCGAACGATAGAGACACAACACGGAGGAAACAAAAGGAGCTCGTCTATCGTTTTCTTCCTCCACTCTCCCGCTCTCCCGCTCTCTCTCTCTCTTATGTTATGCCTTGTGATGTAATCTCCTGTGTAGTCGCACCATATAAATGTATATGTAGGTATTTATTCTCGTAGCATCCTTTCCCACAACACAAAACCGAATAATGCGTGAACAGAAAACGACCTCACTCACTCCATAGACTTTGGTTGAGACGGGAACGACGAGCAAGACTACAATGCTTATAGAGACTCTATAGTTATTTAATACGGAGTAGCACTCTGTCTGTATACAGTTAAATGTACTTGGTCGTTTTATGGACTTTCCTTTTTATTCACTCATAGGCAGTCCATGAAACACTTTCGATGCCATTCCATGCCATTTCATGAAAATATCCGGAAAACACACTTTCCCCCCTCACTTTACACACGGGATGATGATCATACATAGGAATTAGCAGTCGAAATCTGACCCTTCCTCTCTCTCTCTCTCTCTCTCTTTCTTCACAACACAACATTCAACGAACCTCTGGCAAATGCTTAATGTCCATCTGCATTACCAGCCCTATCGCATCACATTACATTAGGATCCACTTGCACTCTTATTAAGTAGCCACTGCCTATACTGTTAGTACGACCTGAATGAGAAAATTCTACATTTATCACATCACAGGCAAGGAAATAGCGGCAGGAGGAGAGGGGGACTCGTATTACTTTATGTTGGCCAGCTCATCTTGCTATATGGGCACTTTATTAGTATTAATGTAACTGGACCAACTGTCTTAAGTGCTCGGAGAGTACATCATTGGAGGCAATTTTCCGACTGTCTCACATGAGTAAGTGGTCTCTGAATGCATTTAATGGGGAAATGATTGTGGGGAAAAGAAGGTGAACGCACACAGAGAGAAAGTAATTTAAAAAAGAACTTGATAGTCACTCACATCACATGACGATTACACTGTGTGCGAAATGGCACAGAGTGGACCAAGGGCTTTCTCTCACAAGTGAAAGGCTTCTCAGAGTGATGAAGACTCGGCTGGAGACACGGGGCATGCATTTATTGAGGCATTGACGCCGTAACGACAATGACAATGGCTGAGAACGTGGTCAATGTGATCCGCGCTGGCAGTCATCAAATGGAGAGCAGGGAAGGATGAAGTACTTGCCCGTTTCTGAAGAGATTATAAGAAAGTGGGAGCGAAGGAGAGAGAGAGAATGGGAGAGACGTTCAATTAGGGTGAAAGTAGTCAAGAACTATTTAGCTTTCGACCTCTACATTTTAATATGTACCGTGTAATGAGCTATAGGAAGGCATTGTCACTCAGTGCTCACAGTAAATTGCATTTTTCATACAGATGAAACGATGAAGACTTTGTCACCAAAGTGGGTGGAGAAAGAGAGAGGGAGTGAAGTAGTGCTGAGTAGACGGGAATGGCGGGCCATGGACTGTTATGTTATGTTTGTGTGCTGTACTAACGATTTTAGTGAGAGTCTTGATAAGATCATAATAGTCCTTCAGCTCGCCACCACAAATTCAAGAGGATAATAAAAAGACAAGAGAGAGAAGCAAAGGGAAGGATGTCGTGATGTGACAAATGCCCAAGCGACGACCGAGAATAGAAATCTAATTTTTCATTGTCCAGGGGCGAGATGGAACCTAGTAAGCAGAAAGGGAAAGGACTTTTCACTCTGACTCACTCCCATCTGTCTGTGTTGTGGGGTTGTGGTGATTGTAGTTGTGAAAGTGTGGATCACTGATTTCTCCATTCGCTTTCTCAACTATAATGTTATGTCATCCAGACGAGGGTACAGTGTCCTCAAAGAGGTACACGAATGAATGAGTAATACATTGTAACAGAGATAACTGACTCATTGAGTGAAAGCAGAGACTGTGTAGTGGAGTATGCGGCAGCAGTAGAGGAGGAAAGATATTTGCTAAAATGTGATCACGACTGAAATAGATATTTATCTGTAGGCGGGTCGTGGTGGTAAAGTATTAACGGGGAATTGCTTGTGTGGTGGTGGTGCACGGTGTGTGAATTACATGACACGGCGGAGTGGCGACATTTCATGGTGCCTTTCTCTTCTCTGTGACGGGATTGTGTGCAGGGAGCCCCCGCTGGTGCGAGGAAAAGGCGAAGCAATTGAAGATCTCCTGCCGTCCGCTCATTGTCTATTATTATTGGTGGCCAAGTGGGCAGAGGACAAGAGCGAAAACAAACGAAATCCCCACGGAGAGACACCATCACCTCTGCTAATGTACTTGTGCACTCTTAGCACCGAGAACACAAGAGAAATGCAAATGTCCTTTCGTTTTGTTTCTCTCGCGGTGAATGTCTGCTTTCTTCTGTGTCTCTATGTCTCTGTGTGTGTAATGTGTGTAATGTGAGAATGGTGACTAGACAAGAATATCTGTAAAGGAGAGAGAGAGAGAGAATACGTGTGCACGAGAGATTGTGAGCGTAGGGAAAGGAGAAAGGAGCGCGGAGATTATTCACAGTTAGACGAGGCAGAAAATGGGACTAGAAGGGATTTTATGACAGTGTCTTCTACTCTCCTGTGCCACAAATGAATATAGGTTCCCAAATATGATCATCATACTTCCCATTTACGACCTACTCAAATCTACGGATGAAACATTTTCTCACATTCTCGTCGTCCCACTCCCTCTCGCTCTCTTTCTCTCTCTCTCTTCTCCCTGTCGCTTTCCTTTCTTTCAAGCATTGTCGTCGTGCTCGCACCGCACAACTATTACTCCCATCATGCCCTATCGTTAGATATATCGTGCTCGCACCGATACAGGGAATCCCGCACCCCCCTCAACCACGGCCACTGATTTGGCGACAGTGTAGAAATATTATAAGTAGGCATTCACACAGAAATACTACTACAATGGTAATAATGCATGCATTACCACATAAACGGAAAAGGAAGGAGGAAGAAGACATTGTATTTTATTAATGTAGACAATAGGAAAGAAGAGAACCAGAACAAAAGAGAAAAAAGAGTTTTTTTGGTAGTCACACATTTGAGGAAGGAGCCACAGAAGCCAATAATGCCTTGATGACGTTTAACGTTTGACTGACGCTGCCCCCATTCCTGGCTTGCTGCGTATTTACATGCGGCGTGGTGGTGGAAAAAGTGGAAATGTGTAGGGCCACGGCCAAACCCCGATCGTCACAGCCATTGAGCCATTGCTATTGCATTCCCATCCATAACAGCCATAAGAAGGGAAAAGTGCATTTTGCAGAGACAGAGTACTTGAACACAGAGCACACACTATTCTCCATTCTACCCTTTTGCCTGTCACGTCACTCCACTATATCTCCTCTAATGTACCTCAAAGGAACTTTCCCCAAAGTGTTTTACTCTCAACTCAATCTACTTTTTTTCCATTTCATTGCGCACAACAAAAATAGCTATCTACACGCCTATCACACTACTCCAACATACTTTCACTACCTACAGAAGCACACACGTGGTTATGTCTGCACAAAGTAATGTAGTAATGATAATTTATGCAGTCTTTGCAATCTACATTCATAAAAAATTCTTCTACCTGAATGAAAAATTCATTACAACATATTTTGCGTAGGATGTGCTCTATTTAAAAGTATTCCATGATCGTTTCACTGCAGAATACCTTGAAATTTTGAATTGTAAAACCAACATATTTAAACTGCAATTTTTTATTTTGAATTCAAGTGTCTTTTTATATTGAATCCATTTTAATCTGTAAGATATCATATTGGAGAAATATACATAGGATAATCTGCAAATAATATTAATTGGTGTTAGATTATCAATTGTAGTCAACAAGAGTAATAGTCGAAGATTCAGTTCACTGTTTATAAGTAAATAGAAGTATAATCTAAGAACTGTGCAAACAGAAAGAGTTTGGGCAGAACAAATATTTATTGGTGACCGGTCAATTCGTCAGAGCACATTATGATCTATTAATCTATCATTATTATAATCATTTAGCTGGCACTACACTGTAAGAGCAACTTAAATGAGTTTACAAGTTGATTTAGTACAGTAACAATGCTAAATTAGTGCCCTGGCGAATTCCACCAGTGTCCCGGGATGAATTGCACTGGACGAATTGACCGTAAACCAATTTGGATGCCAGAAGCATGCATCACACTACTACAAAGATTTTCGCTCACAAAATCCAATAGGAACTTTGAATTTCTCATTTTATCTGTACTTTACTGTGTTTTCAATGGTTTGGTGATCATTATCATTAGACATGACTGTATATTCTATGGTTTATGCTGCCACTTGTACCACTTGTAAGCAAAATAATTCAAATTATACTTCCCATCTTCTGTATTTAGTTGTAGTCTGCTTTAAACTTTCACGAAAACTGCTACACTTTATTTTAAAAAACAGAAATAGTTAAATCCCGAGGAATCCTTGCTTAAATAAATATTTTCTAGTACAAATCTTGACTTTAACTGTGTATAGCATCTGTTTTACTGGTTGGTAAGAGATCATAAGAAATGTTAAAAGACGACAAATATTGACAAGATTGACATTAGTAGGTTGATGGGATTGCGGCTGGTGATAGTCATCTACATTACTGTTGGTGAATAAGGACAGGCTGTGATATGATGAGACTTATTGATTGCAATGTTGTCTCATGTGGGATGATGAATTTCGATTTTCGACATTAATCAGTATTGGTTGATGCGTTGCAGGCTGTAGGGACTAAAGTACGTATTTGAGTAAAGGAGCTTGTAAGAGGAGATGTTTGTGTTTAGAAAGAAATGTAATCGGATGATATTCTAGTCGACTTGAGTAAGTAGATCGAGAGGAGTGGAAAAAAGCACAGAAGAATGGGATAAAATGAAAAAGGGGAGATTGCATTGGCTCCGCATCAGTTTGCTTGGCTGCTTTGGCCTTCGATTCCTGCAGCTACTCCACATCTCCACCGTGCACACACTCACATGCATATACGTTATGTCGTACGACGAACGTCTTAGACCAAAGTGGAGAAAACTGTGCTTGTACAATGCTGCCGGGGTAATATGAGCAGGGAATTCGACGCTCTCTAAATCCCGCAAGTTGTCAAGTCTGTCACTAAAAGGAATCTAATCCCTCTGGTTAGTTATCATCCAATGAAACACATTAATGCATGCAGTTCTCTGTGCTCACTACTTCGGGCATTACTCCCGCCGCCGCTGGTAATTCGTTCTGACGTCACGGCTACATTCACACAAGAAACACCAACAGCCCCAAGTACCCAAAAAACAAGACATTTCATTAAAAAGCAACCTACTCGCATGAAAAGCGAATAAATAGCATTTACATAGAAATTCAAACAATCAGACCACAAACGCGTAAACACCACAACTTCTTTTCAGAAAGAGACTGCAAAGTTTTCTATTTGACGTTCTCTTCTTAAGTGTGCAAGATATGTACTTGTCCAATATATTTTAGGTGTCCTTATATAACCATGTCCAGTTTATTCTTTATTATGTAGATGCTACTTATCTTCTATGCATTCCCATTGTCAGCTTACTCGGTAAATGGATTACATATTGTAATACGAGACACTAAAATATCGTAATTTAATGGTTCAATTTCTATTGGAATTAATGGCACGACGCTAATTCTACTTTCTTACTAATTTAGTTCAAATATGTACAACTTTGGAAGGTGATAGAACTTTAGATTTCGTTCTTATTTGTATATTCTAATCGCTTCTCCATTATTCCGTAAGGTAATGTCTATGAAAACTAGAAACGCAAAAATTGCCAAAGCAAGGCTAACCGTGACTGTACTTGTACAACTTGTCCTCGTCACAAGTTACTAACCAGCTAATATGTATAAGCCTACTGAAATCACTGATTGTCAGTATTCTCAAATTGCATAAGAAATGTACTATCGATTTCTGCATAACATTACATTCATTGTAATGACCTACTTCAAGTGTATTAGAAATGTGTGGATTATTCTTAATTATAAGTATACATTTTTGTAACAGAAATTAAAAAAGTCAGGGGATTGTTGTGTTTCACCCTTTCAGATTGCAGGTTTAAATATTTAATTAAAACCCTGAAGAATTGTATGCATTTTGGTTATGCTTTAGAAAAAATGGATACTTTTATTAAAATGAAACGTTTTTTATCGCGATTTGGCTATAAGAATTTTTGCATTGCTACATCATATGTTTTCTCATGCTATTTGCTTGAATACATTTAAAACATTTTAACTTCACACAATTAAGATTTTTCGCTAACCTCAGGCCAATTCCCTTTTCTGTAGTAGCTTTTGCTTTGTTTTTCTGATTTCTGTTAGAACGTGGCCACCTGGTCACATTAATTAATTTTTTTGTCATTTAATGGTTTGAAAGGCTTCTTTTTGTGTAGTGATCTTTTATTTCGTTGAGCACGAAGAGTGGCATTGTTCCGGTGTTGTGTTATGTCATAGCCCGTTCAATACAATTAATTGTTATACGATGTGTTTGTGTGCCTTTTAGGTGGGTTGGATTCGAGCTGAAGATCAAACGATTCTAACACTTGACACAAAAGTGGTGACACACAATACCCGAGTTAGTGTGACACACGACGGTGTGCAAACATGGAATCTCCATTTGAGGCAGATTCAACAGAAGGTAAGCTTCTACCAAATATCTATATTGTACCTATACTATTATATCTCATGTCATATCCTATTTGTATTTCAGGACTTTGGCTGTTATATGTGCCAGGTGATTCAACGAAAACAATTTCATCGAATTAACAAAATCAACATCGAATGCCAAAGTAAAAATTCGTACAATACTGGAAAATACAAAATCTGTTTTCCAGTATTTTTATTTTAAATCAATTTAAATAAAATGTTTCAGTCGTAGAACTACACTTCATTGTACATTCGCTTAGATTCAGGTTACATAATATTTATTAATTATATTTCCAGTACTCTGAACTTTGAACTTGAAACAATCGATGAATTATTCTTTGGCATTCGATGAAATCGATTCGAATAAATTGTTTTCGATGAATAATTCTAAATTTCTGTGACAGATAAATACGGCCATCATGAGAAAACAACTCGGTTGCATTGATGTGCACGGTAAGTCGACCAACAATTCCTAATGAACCAACTATCTATCTTTCTATCTATCTTCCCCCAGTGTATGTTGTACCTGTACTCGTAGTCGTTCATTCACTCATTCATTCATTCAGTCAATCATTTCTAATTTCTTACTCATCCCATTTCATACGTTAAAGTCAAGTCAACTTCCATTTATCCAAAAGATAAGCCACACGGAGAAAGTCCTTGTTTCTGTGTCTCTTTGGCTTTGATACAAATTCACACATTTTCTCACCCTTTGATCATTCATCATCACACGAGAAAGTGGGTGCAGCGTGAGCCAACCTCGAAGGAGGACTGCGAGCCAGCGCACGGCACAGCCCGCAGTTCAATTTTCCACTCACTCAACTCATAAACAGAGAGAAAGAGAGAGAGAGAGAGAGAGAGGGAGAAGGGAATATTATTATGTATGTACATGGAATAGTTTGTCTGTAGAGCTGGAAGTTGGGAGACGTCCTTCCTCGATGACAGAAGCACTTCAGATTTCAGTTTCGCAATTCATGTATTTTATGCGCGTTGGCATGGCCTGCTTTGACTGCTCTTCTCTCTCACCATTCAGTCGCACTAATTAATTAAGCAAGCAAACGGATGGTACAAAATGCTTTCATTCTAAACGAGATGTGATCTGCTCAGATTAGTTAGACATGAACACACACACACACACACACACACACATGTCTCCCTATTTACTAGTATTTATATAAACAGTTTGCACGGGTTCTGGTGCACAGCCCCCACTCTCTGTTCCAGACTGCCAGCCACCACCACCACCAGCCCTTCCTTCCATCCTCATTTACATTTCCATTTAGATTCTCTGACATTATCGCTACGTGACTCTTCATATATGCATGTATGCGTTTGCATTTATTCCTCTGTACTTATGTGTGTACATTGGCTGACTGACCGGCTTGTCGCTTGCCTGTCCTCCTCCATATGATCATGTACTAATGAAATCGTCCGAGTAAAAGTTGATCGTATACTTTAATTGACACTTTCTTGTCAAACTGAACAGCCAACTTGGGAAGTAGGCAGACACGTCTACTCGTATGTAGATTATTAAATTATACAGCTCTGCACTGAACTCTGATATGCTTAAATGTGTACATTAGATAGGAATCCGGTCTCACTAGTAAGACGTATGTTATCTGCTTAAATATAGGCATATGTACGAAGGGATACGAGCTGCTGGATGCTGGGGATGAACCAGATGAGTTTCACTCTCACGTAGAGCAAGAAGTTGGTGGTTGGTGTATCTGTAGAACCAGTGGCAGCAGTGCAGCAGAGAAAGTGTGAGATTGTAAATTACGCATCGTGTCTTAAGTTTGTTTTGTGAGAAAAGCTTAGAGAGGATTAGGAGTTTGTGGATGGGATGCGATGAGACTGCCAGAGATTTAGGGCTAATATTTAGATAGGGAGACGAGAGAGAGAGAGAGAGAGAGCCAAGCCAACGAAAGCCAAATAAGGGAAAAGTACTACCAGGAAGCAGGTAGTGGTACACACTGCACACACACACATTGTGGTCTTATAGGGAAATGGCTGTTTTTGGTCGGGTGCAGTCTACCAACACGTATTTGCATATGCTCCGCTATCGATTCAAAGACTGACTGTGAGCTAAGGGACGACAATGCCATCAAATGGCACCATGTTACCAACACGAGACATTGCAATACTCCTTTGTCAGTCCAAGTCACACGTCTGCCTACTCTCTGTACTGGTATCCGACAATATCGCCCAACAGAAATTTGTTCCAGAGTAGACCCTACTCCCGGACACATTTATTGAATTCGAGAATATTGTCCATTAATATAAGTCCAATTAAATATATATAAGTCATACTGTAATTTAATGTGACTAATAAGTACAATACAATGCACTATTGAAACTTATTTGTGTGTATGCTTGTATGGGCGATATTATCGGGTCAGAGGTGTGGGCTTAAAATAAGAATGGTATAAAATAGAATAAAAACTAACTTTTTGACGACACAGACTCTGTGATAATGTAACTAGTGCTTAAGTATCTTTTTAATTTGTTAAACTAATTGTACTTAAGGTTCCTATTCCTACTTCAGTTGAAAAACCTTTCTGAAATAAAAACATAAATACCAATACCAAAAAATTACGGGTTGGATTTATAAATGGGCATTATTCTTGAATCCATTATGTGGGAGGAAGCCTACTCTGGGGCAGTTTTCCCGGGGGCGATATTGTCGGGAATCCGCCGTAGTAGCAGAAGTAGTTGCTGTGATATGCAACGGAGAAATTGTTGCAGAAGTCAGATTTTACTATTTAGGGTGGGAGAAAGTCCCATTCTCACCAAGACGTGCTACGTAGGAATGTATATGCAGACATCATCATCACACTAACTGACTTGACTGTGTAAATGCACCTCGCTCCTTAACAGACTGACTGACTGAGTGTCGGCTTTTGCAATGAGATCTCTGTGTGTGTGTGACTGAAGAAAATAACATATTCTCTGTCTCCGAGTACAATACTTTCCCTTTAATCACTTACACACTTTCACTCACCCTTTCGCTCTCACAAGTTGTAATCGAGAGCAGTTCATTTCAGCTTAGAGCAGCTCTCAATGGAAGGGGTGACTTTTCTATTGTGTTTCCGATGCCATTGTGTGGAGAACCACCGGAACGGATATGGGCTGAGAAATGTTCCACAGAACGGAGCCAGAGGTTGTATAAATAGTCAACGTGTACCTACTACTACTACTACGAGAGAGAGAGAGAGAGAGAGAGTGACTGTGTGCGTATTAGTAGAGGAGAGAAGAGGAAGCGTACTGTTTCTGGTTGCGTTGCCGTTGATCGTTTTCCCCTTCCTTTTGGGTTGTTGGTGTTGGGTGAGTGTGTTTCCGTGGAGTTGACTTGTCTTGACTGGATGAGAGAGTGAGAGGAGTGCATTGCATAAGTTTCCTCGTAAAACTCTTTCCATATGATTTATTTTTGTTGAGATATGAAACGGTAAGTCAAGCTGCAGCTCCATGTCGTTTCTCCACCATATAGAAACTCTTCAAAGTTCTGCCTGGAGCTTGTTACCACTTTTAATAAAGTTCCAATCTTGGTTCTCCCCCGACCTCCTGCTACAGAATGGATCCACAGTCAAGTCTATAGTCAACTCAAGTCCCACGCCACTCCATGCCAATAAGTCACACACCATTTTCCCATCTTCACACTTCTTCCAAACTCTCACTTCTAATTTCGTCTCATATATCTCTCCTCTTGTACATTAATACCTTACTCTGCCTTCATCTGCCTTCATCTGCCTTCATGCGCTCCGTCTACTTACTTATTATGTGTACCGTATTTGTCCTGTACTGAGCACTGTCTGCTAGCACCCACAACATCTCAAACTACACCAAAGTAAAAAATATCTCCTCGCAGAGACCAGACAGACCCTCATTAGTGAAGAATGCAAACTTTCCAATCCCTGTCTCTATTTTGCATCACGGTCTCCCAAATACCTGCCTCTGCTTTTTGAACATGGAAAAACTTACGAAGGTGGAGCCAGGGACGTGGAAAACAATATAATTTTCTTTGTTTAATTTCCTTTAATTTAACCTACCCTAATTTCTGTCTATTAATAGAATTAACGCTTCATCAAACCAATACTCACAATGTCACCATTATTTGAACACAAGAAATATAAGACATGAAATGCAGACGCTATATTGTATTCAAGTATACAAATATCTAAAAAAGTGACGTATCCCTTATTTGTATCATACTGAAGTTTGAATGAACGGCTTCTACCTTATTGCCACCTTTCACCGAGGATGAAATTGTTGAACACATTGCTTACATTTCTACACTAATCTAATTTATGTGTTTTAGTGTCTCCGAATATAATTGATGAAGAGACGAGTTCAGATTTGACTGTTCGAGAGGGAGACAATGCTACGCTTGTATGCAAAGCAACGGGTAAGTATCATACATACACACACGTACAACTTTTTAATGGTGGGGTGGGGAAAATAAATTTGTGCATCTTGAATTTCCTGGCTGCAGCGTGCAACTAAGAAATTCATTTTTATATTTTCTAAATTAATTAAATTAATTGTTTTAAATTTATAGGTCACCCTCAACCAAAAATCATATGGAAGAGGGAGGACGGGGAGAAAATCCAACTGAGAAGAGGATTTCGTGATGTTTACAAAGGTACGCAAGAATAAAAATAAGAAAATAAATGCGTGCAGGAGAGGGTAGATATTTGACAGGAGAGTAAGTGATGGTGGCAGCCTCCCGTAGGAAGAGTAGGTTCTCCTGCTGCTGTATCTTTTCTAGGTGGTTATTATAGTTTGGGAAATGTTTGGTTACTTACGTAGTCTTTGTAAATATCAAATGTACAATTAATTAGAAAGAGTCAAGACAAGAGACAGAGACAACGAGAAAAGTTTCAATTTCATTCCCCACAACTTTCCCGTTAGAAGGAGAAATCTCACAGTTGATATTGACATTGGAAAGTGTCGAGCAAAAGAGGGGGAAAGTTCTTTGTCGTTCAACCACCACCACCACCACACGTACACTGTATGCTTTCTCTTTTAAGTCTCTTTTCCCTTTCACTTTCAAATTGTGTGCAGCACAGTCACACGAGTGGGTGTGTGTCGTGTGTGTGTCGTGTGTGTGCAGTGAGCGCGGCTGAACGGAGTATTTAGAGTAGATTACAGAAAATAGCTCTTTAGCAATTCCACATAAAGTGTTCGTATGGGAAAGTTGTCGGCTAAAATACCTACAGCGAGTATTTATGGAAGAAGAGGCTTGATTTTGTAAACAAACTATAGCATAGTATTTACTATGTGTTATACTATTATGCAGACGTCGGCGGGCCTAAGGAAGTACCTTTGTAGCAGAGTATATAGCACATTATTAGAATGCTTTGCAGGGTTGCATAGTTTTGTGGGGGAAAAAATGGATGATTTGTGGTCATGGTTTTGGTGCAGGGCACGACAACATCACGGGCGAAACTCTTCAATTTATTCGTTTGGACAGACGTCAAATGGGAACTTTTCTTTGTATAGGTAATTGATAATAATAAGTAAAATAATATTGAATTATGTTTTACGACAATGTGTTTAATGTGTTTAATTGAACTTTTTCGAATAATGTCTGTTACCTTTCACGAACTAGCGACGAACGAAGTTCCACCCGGTAAGGATTAGTTCACAATTCCCTGTTATTTATTTTGCACGTAAAAGTTTCCTTTTTCCTCCCACTCAGTCAGTCAGTCAGTCACCGTGCTGCTGATAAATAAGATCACTTTGTTGTTTCTAAATTCAAATTTGTTTCTCTAACACCGTCGCCTGCCATTCTACTTTAATTCATGCAATTAACCATAAAAGTCTTCCTTCTCAGAAGACTCTAATTTATATTTCCACTTTTTTTCTACTATGCATTCTGCCTTGGATTCATTCGTGGGATTCGTGGAATATACAGCAAAAAGCAAGCGGGTCCAACTGGATATATCATGTAATACTTTACTCTTACTAATTAGACTAATAAATAAGATGTTGAATTTCATTTCAACTCTATAATTAATGTTTAAATATTTAAATAGTTAAAATTACGTTTTGCTTTCTCTAACTATTTCCTTACTTTGCTTGGATATTCCCTTTTCATATTTATTGTCCACAGTAACTCCGAAACATTTCATATTATTTGCGGAATAAGTTGAATAAGTAATAATATTGTTATAATTAGAATTCTGATAGTTTGTTTGTTGGGATTTGATATTGAATTGTAGTTCCTCCGCTGATCAAAGTTATATCTCAACTTTTGGGTGCTCCAATTGGGACTGATGTGGTTTTGGAGTGCAACGTAGAGTCAAGCCCGAGACCTTTTATCTACTGGATGAAAAATCGAGGAGAGATGCTCATTGAAGGGTTAGGGCTGAAAAATAGGTTATTTTTATACCAATCATTTATCATCATATTCATTTCTCTACTCTCGTGGTCTGCAATAGTTGGCTCTCCTCTCATTCTCTCATTTTCCTTTCTCCCTCTCTCTCTCTCTCTCTCTCTCTCACACACACAATTCCCGTGCACAATCCGATTCTGTTTGGCCCCGTCAATTTTTCACCGGGTCCCGCACCCAAAAATATCCTTGCTGAGCTGAACACCTAAATCCTCGTCTGTCACCATCACCTCGAAACAGGGCAGGAGCAAACCCACCTGAGCTGACTCACTCACTGACTGTTGTGAGTGCAAAAGAGAAAACAAATGTTTCCATTAAGCCAAGGAAAAACTTTCTTGGAAAATTTGTTGGAAGTTGTGAGTGTTAACTGCTAAGTAGTGACATGACAGAGACAAGAAAGAGTGGCTAATATTTTTGTAATTTTCTACGACCTGGGGCTTTTCTCTCTTTCGCTCTCACTCGCTCGCTCTCTGCCTACTTACCTCTTCTAATGTGGTAGGCAGGTAGAATGAGAAAGACGAGAGCCCGAGTCTGAGGAAATCGTATCCTACTGACAGAGTAGACAGAGTAGACAGAGTAGACAGAGTAGACAGAGGCGGAAGCCAAAGGTACGAGAGTACACA
>JABASC010003270.1:0-14689 GCA_019776185.1 Plutomurus gul
TGACCAATCTGCTTGATGTCACTGGGAGAACGTAAAATTAGGAAAAAATTATGCTTGAATTTCAAAATCCGATCTAGGACAAAATAAATTGGTTGAGGTTGTTTCTTAGCATCAACTTTTATAACATACTTCGAAAATTTACCTCACAACTTTATAACCCAATTTAGCCGTCAATCTAAACTTAGTGTTTCTTTTCTCGAAAAACCTTGTAAGAAGTAAGAAGGTATACATAGCATATACTCTTACTTTTTGATATCCAAGTATCAATGGCAGTGTGAAATATATAGAATGATGAGTATCCCACTCTGACCTCATAAAGCTAAGGAACCAAATTTTATTTGGTCTCAAATTATTTCAACGTAATCCCATATTTTATCATTATTGGACGACATGCCGTGCAAACCGTGTAGTAGAATAGTAGTACTCTCAGTCGTACTATAGATATAGTGGAAAAGTATCAGAATTAGGAAATATTGCTTTCATTTGATGGCCAAGTGAAAGTGGATTCATATAGAGTGACGGAGCATTTTACTATCTGTTGATAATAAGTGGGAAATCATTGCAACGAGAAAGTGCTGTGGTAGCATCTGCGTTTGAACCATCTTTTCTTCCTTTACTTTCTACTTTATGCTATTGAATATGAGTGTTGAAAAGTAAATCAAGGATTATGCACCACTACTATGTTGTAGCGGTACCGTTACAGTAATTTACCACTCGCTAGCTATAGGTATTAAGACAACTATCTAAAGCTTTATTTAGAATATATAACGCTACTAGTAGCGTTATATATTTAGTAGCAAACGGGAGTACTACGAGCGATGCAGCACTTTGCTGAAATCCAAACTAACAAGTGTGTCAAGTGGTGCAAGAGTAACTTTCTTTGGCATTACATACCGTGTTTTTCCTTTCAGCATTTTATAATCCTAATACAATGTAGTTTTAAATTTATTTATTATTACAACCACGGAGCCAAACTTTCAGCGATACGAGCACAAAGTGAAATCGGCCATAAGAGAACCACTTTTTCTTTTTGGTGTATAAAAGGAATTCAATAGTGAAAGGCATGAATGATGGATGCTGCAAGTGCAACCTTAGATTTTAATGCATGGGTATGAGAGGTAGACAATAAAATGGTATGAAAAGATCTAATTATGATTGTTTGCAGCTGACGTGCAATAATTATACATTTTCTAACGAGGTAATAGAATTATTGTCGGTAATGATGCATTTGAAACTTTAATATAGTAAAGAATGTACTCCTGTCTCCGATTTCATGTGAATAACCATATAAAATTATGTTAACCTAATGTATGTATATGTAAAATAGTGTTCACTGGATAAGAAGGACAATTGTACATTTCAGATCCTAGGAAATGATCTTAATCGTAGGTAGATATATATTTAGATGCGCTTTTCAACTGAGAAGCGCAAATCCTTGTTGACAAGGATTTGCTGTTGAAAGAGTTTAAAAAAATCCATATTTCATATAGCTGGGGCCCGATTTACACGTTATGATCTGTAGCAATCTATAGTAGGTATCTGTTGTTATTTTATTCCGATAAATACGGTACATAAACATAAAGAAAAGGCTACTATGACATAAGCTTTTGAGGACATTGAGTTTTTGATCCTTTCGTACTTGTGTATTCTTGACACTTTGGTTACTTTGGGTATCGTCAGCTCTTTATTTTACGATCTTGTATAAAACGAAATGAAAAGTAATGTTGGCGATGTATAATGTAAATCAATGGATTGATGTAGGACTAGTGAGACTGAGAAGGCAGACGAGATAGTGGAGGAAACGAAGCATGAAGTAAAAGAAAACGAAGCGATTGACGACTCTGCATCAGCAGCAGCATCAAACAAGAAAGAGATGGAAGTCGTCAAAGGAACAACCACGACTAATGCAACGTCCGTGACAAGCTCCTCTCGACCGAAAACCGCGTCCAGACGCGTCAAACTCAATCTTGATTACGAAGATACAGAATCTGATGTGTCCGATGTTGCTCCTATCTTGCCGAGAACGCTGCGACTCAACGAAAAAAGCCAAATATTGAAAGACACAATTTCTAAACAGTCCACTAAGCAAAAACACGATGACGAGTTTGACGATTTTTTCGACATTTAATTTTGTCAGAAGTTTGGTTCTATAAAATCTTTAGACTCGAGTCGGTGAACCGTGGTATTGAAATGTCATAACAAAAAAGAAAAAAGTATTACATTTAGAAAAGAGTTCTCTAGTTGTTTATTTTAAATGTTTAAAATCTTATACTAAATAATATCAATAGTACACATTGCTTTATCCATTTGTATGTACTATATCGTTTTATTTCAATTTGATCCATTTAAGATTTTCTTATTTCTACATTGATACGAATGTTTTCGCTGTTCGAAATATGTATCAGTGTAGACGTCGGTAGTGTTACTGAATAAAAGGAACAGTAGAAATTGGTATAAATATTGTACAGGCACATTCATTTTGATTTCACAAGTCGTGATATTCTGTATGTGTATGTTTGTGTGTGATTTACGTTAAGGTACATACTTTCGGGATGAGTGATGATAGGTGATTAAGGTGATACACAAAGATAAGGCAAGTAGAAGGTTTCTATTTTCCGGTAAACCCTCCGTCCCCATCTTCAATGAAGAATGAAGATTCTTCATTCACCACCTTAACACCAATATATGTACATATTCCAACATCTACTTATACCTTATATCACATAAATAGATCTCTATGACTTATACTTACAATTAGAAAGAGAGCAGCCCAGCCCAGTCTATATATTCGTCAGAGAATGCAGCAATACACTAACAAGTGCACACATAATGCATTTTATCTAAATTTTCGACCGAAAAGTATACATTAATTCTACTAACAATAAGATCGTAACACATTTTAGTGCATTGAAAAGGAATACTGCCTGTAAATTGTGAAATACCTGTAAATTGTGAAATGGTGACCTATCGATGGAGAAATTTAATGATTATTAATGATTTTTTAGTAAAACTCACAATCAGAGACAATATATTTGTGTCATAACAATTTTTTTGGCATATCTTGCAAATATTTTTAATTATACTGATTTACAGTGTTTTCTATTAAAATCTAAAAATTTCCCGTAAACTTACAGAGTAGGTAGTAGTTAGCTACAGTATTAGGTGTACAAAACATGTTTTTTGGTTACTCCATAGTGTCTATAATATAATGTAGCCATACTACAGCGAGATATGTACATTTATGGTAGCTTATGCAACTCTTGAGTTGTTTGTTGTCGAAAAATTTTACCGAGGAGATATATCTGTACATAGTATATTCACTATATGTACACGTTCATTTTAATAAAATCTTTATCGCAACCACTTGATAGGATAATCGAGGAAATAATTCACAGCGGCTCTCTCAATCACACTGGGTTAGCTTCCGTACCAAACTCACCCCATAAATAGTTTGAAAGACTCCTCAAGCTTAAAACAATTTATTACATGTACTCAAAGACAATAGAAAAGGAGCACATTGGTTTTTAAAAAATCCTTGCAGCATAAATGGCAATACTCATTTTTCTGTGTTTTCTGTGTTGTCGATAGAACAATTCCAATGAAATTCAAGGTTCTAAATTCATTTTCACATTGCACTGGAAAATAGCAAATTGTTAATTATTATCCGGGTAAGAATATTCTAATATCACAGCAGAGATATGTAGACCGCAATATTTTTAACTGACAACTTGTGAGTTGGAACTTTTTAACTTGTGAGTTGGAAAATGATGCATACCTTATTATACTATTAACATTCATGTTGACTAAAAACACTGTCAGCTCGATTCAAGGCATTCCATGTGGACGCTTGTATTTAACACTAACGTTTACAAGGTTCCCTCCGCACATTACAAAAAGGTTACAAAACAATATTTAACCTGTCAACCTGTCTAATCAAAATTCAAATGAAGACACTGATAGACAATTTAATATACTACATAGTAAACACATGCAACTCCAGTTGTTCTAACCTCGTATTCTATATTTTACGTTTGTATTAAGATTAAATGTATCCTTCAAGTTAATTCTCCATGCTGACAAATACGAAATAGTTTCACACTCTATAAATAAAGAACATCGTCATTTTTCACGAGTGCTGAAATGTTATTTCTACAGCATAGAGTAGCCGTGTCACGACAGCCGTCACCTGCTCATTTCTTACAAGTAGCACAAACTGTAGAGCACATTTTCAGTTTTTTATTCATAAATACGTACAATTATTTTTAATCCTGCTTCCACATTGACTGCTTTGTGATTTGGTATACGTGTTGATCTGGTTCGTCCTCTGAGGACACTTGCGTGTGAAATATTGTGTGAGTGTTGCTTTTGCCATGAGTCGTATCTATTGCAATTAAACATCTTTGCAATATATTAGCGAGTACACAGAAACGCTGTAACACAAAATTACATTTCTGATTAAATTTCTGAGATTTCTCTTTATAGCACGTATGCCTAGGTATGTGCACATATACAAAATGGCATGGCGCTACATTTTCCGATCCGTCTGTGTGTAGGTACAGTGTAGTAATTTATTTTACAAATGTAAACGCTTACCTAACAAGCAAGCTGTACTCTGTCTACCAACAAGCAAGAACACCACATCATATAACATGTAATAGTAAAAAAGATCCACATACAATGTAATGTTAGTACAGTTGTGTTTTTGGCGAAAGACTGAGTTTTCGCGAAAAAACCCGCAAAAAACCAATAATGATGCATCTCTGCATCACCGCTGTGACAAGACCACCTGGTGAAAGCCATGCAGCATCTTCGAGACTATTTTAGCCCTCCTTAGAAAACGGCATAATGTACAAAAGGATAGTCATATATAAACTCGAACGAGTCGCAGCACATGTGGTTGCTGCTGAAGAGGAATCATAATGATAGCAACACTCTATTTCCGATGAGTGATTTCTGGTGGAAAGCGCAACTCGCTTTTCGGCACAATTCGGTTTTGACGCATGCCACTGGCTACACGACCAGCGAGCAAAACCTCTGAATACGAAGGCGTACTCTACTTCCGCTGTTTTGGCTGCTTTACCTCGTCCTCACCATCAACTTGATTCTTTTCACTAACACACATAGCCCAACGAAAGTAATATTGCATACTACGTACAAATATAACTACATACTATATACTTGACCCAATCGCCTTGAAAAAACTACTTACTTATAATTCAACAGAAAACGAGGACTGTGTGAATTATTCAGTCTATAGTAGTGTCTATTAAAAATATTTCTACTATAAAAGGCTCATACTTCTTACACAATAGTAAATACAATATGCAGTTGCTGCATGTGGGTAGGGAATTGAAATAGAAATAAATACTACAAAAGAAACTACGGAGACGATTACCACTGGACGACGGTGAAAGTATTTGACATTGATGTTGCAAGAGCAAAAGACACGTCAAAGGTACATTACTTCTACGATACATGTTCGGGTGCTTAAGAGCCACTCTCTAAAGGAGTTTTCTACTAACTCCACCACCACTGTTACTGTTTAGAACACGCACACGACACGATCCATGAGCACATAGTGAAAATTACTTTATAGTGCTCCAGAAATGCAAACAGTTAGCTCTGTGTGTGTGTGTGTCGGGGCCCTCCTCTTGTCTATTGATTCTGTTTGTGAGCCTGCAACCATGTGTATTGCAATAAAGACGGTCAACGACAAAACTACCACCACCACTACAACACTTGTGTCTGACTTTTAATTTTCCACTGCTACACTGCCACCACTGCAATTACGACAGTGGCAGCAGCAAGTAGCAAACACAAAACAACTGCACAAAACCGAACGAGCCAGCCTGACAGTGAACCAAAGAAGTCAATCATTCACTTGGCTTCGTGCTGACAGAGAACACTCGGCCCGCACGTTTACTTACAATACAAATTGCTACATTGATCTTTTAAATACATCTACTTACTATTGTGCCCTCGCAGCTATCTCTCCCTTTCTCTACTGTAATACAATAGTAATATCCGTGCACTGACAATTATTACTAACTATGGTCAACTGGAAGCGAGATTAATCTCGTTTCTCTATTTGGAGCTGCTTCAATATTGCATGTAAGTACAACATCAATAAGACAGATGTCAACTGCTCGTTCTATGAAGTTCCTCTAAATAATTCTTGGCATTAATATTCAACGGTTAAACAGAAGTCGTGTCGGCTTACTATTATATTAAGTAGTCGATTCTTGTTGCAGTAGGTACATGCGGACATTGTGATAAAGAATAATCTTTGAAAGATTCATTAACAGAAAATGAGCTCGTCGAGCTGCGAGGAAGGAAAGATGAGTACCTCAAAAGTACTTAATTTTAATGGAACAGACGAAACGATTTTTGCGGCTCATCCCGATAGCGAAGGGGAATCCATTGTGTTGCATCGGAGCGATGGTAAGCGAAATCTCAATATTCATCCTATGAAATAGTTTTAATAGCAGTATTGGTAAAAGTCAAGTATTTAGTGTGAGGTCTTATTTATAATTTGTTTTTAATAGACAGCAGGTATTTGTATTGGAATAGAGAGCTGATTGTGAAATGTATGTGTTAGTAGGGCATCCTAAATAATTAGGTTTAAATTTTATGGTATTTTAGATTGTGACTGCGCATCTTAACAGAGCCTTACACAATGTAGTGACGCAATGATGCAGTGTGGAGTGGACTCTTCTAGAGAGATTGAGCAGAACCTATGCATCGTCTAAATGCGTGTCACTTAAAACTTGTACCACTAATCAGAACTTTGAATGATTTGACCTTAAAGTATACTTCGCAACCATAAAATAGCTAGTTTGTTATGGGACGCACGACGAATTGCTGTGTTCTGATTTCTGATAGAAAAGTTTATAATTTGCTTACTAGCAATATTGGTATTGTCGTGTAATGCATTATATGGTAAGCGAGTCAAGAAAAAGGCTCTTTACTTATGTATCTGTAGAGGCTAGTGAAAGGTGGAACAATGCATAAAAATTATTACTTTTAGGGAATATCGACACTAGGAGGGTTTAGTAATAAGAGGCATTATTGTGTATACCATAGATATGTAGATATCTATGTATATACCTAAGTAGGTATGTACATATGTGTTCCCGATGTTCTAGTTTATGCTTTCAAATAATCTTAAAGTGTATCTGCGCCTGCAGACATGTAATTTATTACTTTTGTATGCCAACCCACCTCCAACAATGAATGGAAGTAGATATACGCAGAGTAGGTATTGCTAATTTGTAAGAAGGTTCGTATAAAAGATATAAGAAGCAAATGCAGTCTCTCAGATTGCATGTTGCAGGTACATTTCATTAAAGAGCATATTTGAAGCTCTATTTTTCGATGGTGAGTATGCTCTTAGGACCAATTTTGAAAACGAAGGGGGCTGACAATGGGTGAGCAAATGTGTATTAGTACACTCTACACTCTAATAGATTCACGTCTGAATGGGTTCCTTATTTTACTAACAATAAGTTTGATTCTCATTCAACATTTTGAATTCTCAAATTAGCAAATTATACGTAAAACACGATATATAGTATAGTATACAAAGTATGCACATTTTTAAGTTAAGATATTGGCAGATGCTTTATCCTATTTAAAAAGACTATCTGTATTTGGTAGAAAGAAACAATAAATAAAGGTTATGAGTCAATGTGAAGATGTTATTTATCGCTTCATCCGAATTATTTCATAGAAGAAAGTTAAGATATTGGCCGATGCTTTATCCTATTTAAAAAGACTATCTGTATTTGGTAGAAAGAAACAATAAATAAAGGTTATGAGTCAATGTGAAGATGTTATTTATCGCTTCATCCGAATTATTTCATAGAAGAAGCTGTAAGTAATATTTTTTTGAAAACTGGAAGAACTGGTATATAACGCATTACAAAATCTTCGAATTCATATTCAAAACACCAGCAAGGCAATGGTGCTCACAAATAACAATCCACACATCTGCTGTACCTACTTACCAGCTTTTCTTAAAGATATCTGTGTGAACATTGCATATAGGCATGCAGTATTTTTATATAATGCTTTAAACCCTTGCTTTTTATTTTAAACACGATTTATAGATCTCTCACACAAACAAGGAAATATGGCGTTTAGGTAATTTTTACAAATGTGCATTAGAAAATTGCTTCTGGCAGAACAGGTTTTAGCTACCCCGATAACAAAAATTAACAGAAATATCGAGAGGAATCTTCCGGTCTGTTTTTAAAAATGCATATTTAGTTAGGGATAAACTGAAAACTTTCATTCTTAAATGTGCATTATCATGCAAAGTATCAAACAAATTAATGTTCAATAGGAGGGGTGTTCAACATGAAGTGTCAATGTCACATCAATTTCTTACAGCAACACATTCATTTTGCAAATCTTTTACTACTTTTCTACATAACCTCCCCCAAGTTCAATACACTTTTCACAACTTTGAATTACTATTTGTATACCTGTCACAAAATGATTTTCCGTGAATGAGTTCAGGTTAGTTTTCGCAGCATCAATCACTTCGTCTTTGGAACAGCACTTTTCTCCACGTAGGACCATTTTCAGATTTGGAAAGAAATAAAAGTCGCTAAGAGTAAGGTCTGGACTGTACCGGATGGGGAGGCACCATATCAGTCCGGTATGGTCGATGCAAATGCTTCGGTCTCAATCTTCGAAATATGAGACGACGAGTTATTTTTCTGACTGATAATTCAAACTAAACCTCACGAAACCTGATAAGCATTCATAACAATGTCTGATGAACGGTGGTTTATGTAAGGTCTGAGTTTCTCATCTTATCTCAACCTTACTGATTGCCAATTGGTGGTGAACACCTCTCATATCCGAGAAGCAGACAACAAAGTGAATATGTGAGAGTGGTAAATGTGAGAAGTGTTGCAAGGTAAAAAACCATTAAGTTTAAATGCAGAATTTTCGATTCAGAAATCACAATAGTAAAATGGAGCTTTTACAATATTCCTTCGCTGAAAAGTTAATTCGAATATTAAGCCCTTGCTTGGTTTCAATTAACTATATCGATACCACTGAACATTAGACAGATTTGCAGTTGCAGTGAATTTTAAAATGAGTCTGTTTAGGAAATGGTATGGTTCACGAATTGACCATTCTTTTGGGACATGTTCTTCGCTTGAGTTTTCCCCATAATTATAAATAGGTACTGTTGTGGTGTATCACGATCACGATTGAAATGATTGCTTTGATTTAATCGTGATATTTTTTGACAAACATCATGCGATTCTCCAAAATTCTATTGTCTTATTCTGAGAATTTTAATCATTGTTGTTTGTTTGCGGTGAAAACCAATTACTTTTATCGACTTTTTCGCGGAAGTCTTACAAATATTGTATATCCCTTAATTTTACTAACCTTGCACCCAGCAACCCAGCACAGTAGATAATTAGTATTTATGTGAACCGTCTGAACACAAGTACTTATATTAATAAATATACAAGAGGTGCTTGGACAGAATTTGAAAATGCAATTAATAGGTACTATTTGATTTTCGTTATCATATACAAGAAAAGTGTGCATGTGCAAGAAATGATTTTTCCTCGCCCAAGTACCTATGTTATAATATTTGTAGAAGTGATACCTTCCAATTTGGATCTATAAGTTATGGAGGACGGGGACCGCTCACTACACTATTCTTAAAATGCAATGTCCCTGAGTGAGTGTTCGCTGTAGTGATTTCATGCTCATGCCACGAATCGATATGGGAGCCATATTCCAATCGAGAAACAGTAATTACCGTCCCTGGGCAAACTCATTTGTGTGCGTGCAAATTGTAATGAAGAAAAATCCGAGTATCGTTTTTTCCTCGATTCCATTCCACAGTTATTGTGATGGAGGTTGCTCATGTTTTGTTCTTTCCACCCGTTGTTCATTTTTACTGCACCCTTGTACACCGCCCAAACGACTATTTGAGAGCTCTTTATGAGTGTATAGGATCTTCAGAGGTAGAAGGAAATTTGAAATATAAGAGCACCTTAAAAATGGGCAATAAAAATAACGAATTTAATTATCGAACTAGCAATGGATGAATTGGTAAGTACCCAATTATACCCAAAGCACAATTGACAGTAAATAAAAACTGTCTTTAAGGCACAGTAAGTAAACTACCCAAATTAACCCACATGCATTTTACACAATAACATTTTCGAAGCTGTACTAACAGTGGCGTCATACTATGCAATGAATACAAACAATTTAGTAAATTAAAACGTTACATCTTTTCATGAAAGATATTTAAGAAATAGTATATAAATATAAATACACGTGCATCTTGAAAAAACAAGATTTTACATGATTGATATTTTTATAACTTTATCCATTGACTCTGATTGCTCTTGCATACTGGAATAAAATTTTCCATATAATATAATTTCTAAAATTATACTGCAAATGCGTCACATGCGATTGTCTAGCAAAAAGAACAGTTAATATACAGCGTTAATATCGCTATAAACTAACTTCATGTGAGAATTAAGTGAATGTACAATGTTTAATCTGTAAGAGTGGTTTATGGTTTTATTTATAAATACACAATGAAACACCAAATTGCTTGCATAGTGAATTACGCGATGACTGCGGTCTGCTGCAATGTACTAAATATAATGTGAATATCTGCATATGTAAATATTTTACTTTTTAAATGCGTACTATTTGTAGATTGAGTAGACCCCCATGTAGTTAGCAGTTACATACCGCGGAGCAACCAATATACCCAAGACAAATGCTGCAATATAAATACAAAGAATAGACGCACAGTAGGTACGTTTTATTACAGTGCTTCAGTTCAAGTTGCATTCATCTGAGACGGTGTCGTAGGGCAGCTTAGTCCAGCTTCGACTAGTAATCAAAACTTTTCCCTGTAAATATTAGACAAAAATGTGTAACGGTTATTTATTTTTTAAAAGTGTTGACACTGAAGCTGACATAGCTGACTGCATGAATTACAAAAAATGTGTACATGTGTACTTAGATTTGAGTTTATTCACTATAGACGTAGAAAAGAAAGTATCATCTTAACTTTATAGTGAATACATTTATCCACTTGGCATACAGTGTAATATTTCTGTTGCTGGAGTACGGTGTCTAAATTCCGTATAGTGTCTGCTATACTGTCTGCACTCTCTGCAAGATAACATTATATGATACATATTTATATAGACTCAGTTCGCTGAAAATATTATCCACTTGGCATACAGTGTAATATTTCTGTTGCTGGAGTACGGTGTCTAAATTCCGTATAGTGTCTGCTATACTGTCTGCACTCTCTGCAAGATAACATTATATGATACATGTTTATATAGACTCAGTTCGCTGAAAATGACCGGTTAATACTTTGCAAACCTGTACCAGAATCAATGTGTTGCAAAGCGAACGTCTGTTGTGTGTCGAGGGGAGCAGAAAAGTGTACTCCTGGAGCAAAAAATAAGAAGAGGGAGAGAGATAGCGAGTAGTATTATTAGCTGGTGGGGAGTTTGTAGTACTCCATGGCATTGTCCCCGGCTGTAAGATAAAAGCCATTATCACTACTATTGTAGCTAAGCTCCAGCCTTCAGACAACTGACTCAGATAAATGATTCAACATTTATGAATCCAATTTTGTGCAGCTGCATAGCTTGAGTTGACTGCTTGACAGTGCGAGTTAAATCAATGTTGGATTCAGTTGAAGTTGACAGTGACGCTGGAAACAGCTAAATAAAACATTGTTCTTTTACAGAAACATACTATACTGTTTTATTAATACTACACTTACATATACATTAAATAACAGCGCTTCGACATTATTAATAGTGTAATTTTCCGTACGTCACTGTGCATAATGGAAACTTTTATTGAAAAATTGAAAAAGGCCAACAGTTCGAATTCAAATGGCCTGTATGACATTCCAGAGAATAGGTTTTCAATTCCAAGTCGATCATCCTCAACTGAAGACTATGACGCAACTAGTAAAGGTCAGTTGCGCTCTATGTACTTATGTTAGCGTTAGATATTTCACTATTGACAACTGTAGGTATTACTACTCTGATTAAGTGTTATTATTATATGCATGGCATTGATAGCATATCGCAAAGTTTAAATACCTATGAAATGAAAACCGAGTTTCTTTAAGTGACGTAATGGTACTACAAACAGACATCAGAGAGTTCTTAAATAATTTTTAAGGTATTTACCTAAAACTTTTAACTGTAAAGCAGTAATTATTAACTATAATTAATATACTTCGAGCCAGTTCGGTTTGAAAGAAGGGAAAAGAGAAAGTACCTATACAGCTAATAGTCAGGGGCTTAACTCGGGGACAGGGGAACATTGCCCCCCTCCTCAGAAAATTATCTATAGTAACGCTTATCCAGAATTATCACTCCTGTCCCCCATGTGGTCACCACTTCGACTTATAGTGAATGTATGTAAGGCTCATCCAACCTACATACAACCGAAATTCCGCTTAAACACTGTTATATAAATACTGCAGTTAAATTATTTAGGATGAACATGGTAATTTTAAATGGAAATTGGTCATCGGTTTAATAAAGTAATACTAGAATTCGGACGAGGTCAGAGAGAGTCAGTAAAGTTTGTCAATTGGAAAAATATCAGTGAATAGAGTCAAATTACAAATTGGTACACGAAGACGTGACTAGAATTTAATATCCATACACAGGAAATGGTAGTTTTTTGTCTTTCGAGAGAGCAAATGCAGTGACATTCAAAGGAGAAAAAATCTCACTTTTTGCATTGTGCATAAATCATTGGTTACCATATATTTGCTTGCTTTTCTTTTTTTTTGTACAATTGCACCAAACATTTTGTCACATCTTCATTCGTTCTCCACCCACTCTGCTTTCATAAAGTGTCGAGGAAGTGATTTCGCTTTATTAAACAGGAAGGCAGAAACAGACAGACACTTAACTTGGAACGTTTTGTAAGCTGGTTGTGTACCAATTTAGTTATTGAACACTATAATACTTATGGAAAATATGTCATTCGCATTCGGCTAAGATTATTTATGTAGTTTTTGTTGCTCAGTATAGAATTTATTTTCACATCAGATGCAGTGGTGTTCCTAATAAAAGTTGGGAAAAGAATTGCAATTTTATCAGTCTAGTTTTATTTTAGTGACACAAAATATTTACCTAATATCGCGCATTACAGTTATTTACTCAAATTGTAAATGCGTCGCTTAATATGTTTATCATAAAAAACAAATAACTGTATACTTTTATTTAATTAGATATGTAATAAACCAAAAAATTCGTTTAGACTTCGAAAATTGTTTCCGGGTTAAATACTATGGTTGAAATTCGAGGTAAAATCACAGAAACAAACTGCTATTCTCCTTCGTCATAAAAATTACGCAAATGAACACAATCATGTTGATTTAAAACCAATTTATCCGCATTAGAAAGAGAAATCGACTTGGGACTTAATGGAACTGCAGTTTTAATTGTTTCAATAATACAAAGATTGTAAAGATTTTTTTAAACATTAAAATATGGAAATCAGAGATATTTTGTGGAACAAGTAATAATGCAGTAGTCTCCAACTTTCAAATATTGGCTTCTTTTTGGTTGACTGTAATTATTGAACCAAATGTAGCCTTATTGTATGTATTAAATTGTATTAACGATGAAACAATGAAATTAAATGTGAAATTACCAGAATCCAGTGCTAACTCCACTTGAGATAACTATGTGGGTATGGTATGAGTGAGTGACACTTGCTAATATTTCAGTACAATAAATAGACACATCATGCTGTCATAGGCATCTTTGTTTGCCTTACTATATTCATCACATTCCTATCTTGTCGTTTGCAGGTTTCACGTTATATATACAAATACCTCGTGTATGTCTTTTGCTGGTTTATGCATACGTCTGTGCTTCATGTCGTCTGCAGATTGTACCTCATACTTTCTTTGTCGCTTGCACAGGAAATCCTAAGCTTTCACGTGTAATGTGCGTGCATGAGTGGTTGTAGTTTTACTGTCTTGTACATGCATAATATCATCACTGTCGTCCTAAGATGCTGATGCCTAAACATACTGAGAATTGCATTACAATTATTACGTGTAAATATACCTATGTACATATAGTTATGGAATACTACTGGTAATACTTGCCTGACTTGTACACTCTTCCTGACCATACCTCAGCCAAATTTAAGTAGATTATCAAGATTTAGGATAAGGCCAACAGCAGTGATTTGAACTTTTACAATATCTTGTAGTATTGAATTGAAAGTTTGTACATTGTATTGAAGTATGACTTGGGACATTAACATAACATGCGTATTAACATAACAATAACATGCGTAATATATTGTAACCGCGGTTTTTCGGTTCCGTTACAGTTGGGTTTCACGATCCGTTTCGGTTACAACCATAAACCGAAACGGTTTGCAACACAGAAACCGTGCTTCTTCGGGTTTCTTTGTTATATCCATTGTTAATAATTGTACTATATTCAATTAGATCTAAGACCCCTTAGGTCTAAAAACAGAAGGTATGATTAAACGTGTAGACGTTAAATACGTGACATCCGTGCAAACGTATTTCATTGATTCGATTTGTGACCTTCACAACATTCCAATCGCCATTCTACAATTGTATATTGCCTAATTATCACAAAAGGAGTCACTG
>JABASC010003271.1:0-14686 GCA_019776185.1 Plutomurus gul
CAGGATGAAAAGCTTTGCAAATGAATTTAAGTATAACCTTTTTGTACTCTACAATGTGCACACTATTATTATCACTACTTTATGAATCATATGTAACACAGTTTAATCAGTGTAGTAATTAACCTTATGAATTGTGACACAAGAAATTGTGCATTTCTTTAAACCATAGACTAATTGGTTAGACAAAGCATTCAGATCAATGGGACTAAAAATTGCATTATGATCAATCAGAAATGTTTTAATGTACCAAAATACGATTTTATAATTGTAATTAGCATTGAAAACAAATTGTCTGCGAGCCGACAAATTTCTCTCATAAAGGTAAGAATAGATAGCGCTAATAAAGCAAAAAAATAACAATTTTTTGACTAGGGACTACTTACTATTAGGTTACTTACAAACAACTGGTTAGTTTTTTGTTGAGAAAGCAATGGTCATGAAGTATAAATCATTTCCTTTCGCAAAACATGAATACTCGAGTACCAAATCATATCAGTACCTTGTACATACACGTATATTCATTTTCCATCCTAATGGATAATCTGAACTTATAACTGATCTAATATTCCCATCACGGATACTCAACACCATATAAAATCAAGTACCTAGCATTTAGAGCAGACTTCCAGACGCTCCACTCACCTTCTTTTCCTCCACGCCCATTACAAGACCAATTCTCATACCCATCGAAGCATCTAACATTATTGCTACATACACCATAATAGATGTAATCATAGTAAATATGTAAGCAACATTGTTGGTAATGGATTTGATGATAAGAATCTTTTATTATTACCAGGGAATTAGTCAGAAATATAAAAATTCTTCACAAAATTAAAATTGAATAAAACACCACGAAATAAAATAAAACGAAGGAAGCTAAAGTAACAGATACATAAACATAACAGATAGATATGTTCTTTCTTCAGAAATATATTTTGAATCAGGCCCATCAGTAATGAAAGAAACCACATTTCTGACTAGAACTATTACGTATGTGTACATCATGTAAATTTAGAAATTCAATCTATTAAAATACGAACGTATAGGAATACTAATAAAATCATTTTTATGCATACGGTCATTGTGTGCGGCAGGCTGTACACGACACAAGGAACAAGCGAAGCAGATGCAACAGGAGATAAAGAAAACATAATATCCATAAAAATACACCTTATCTAACTCAGCCAACAAGTACAGTCACATATATATTCTTTATTCTCTGTTCAGCTTATCTAATAAGTAATTTAAGAAAGGACAGGACAGTACAGACCCAAATTCAATACAACTTGTACTACTCATTGTTAGTTTGGAGCTACAACCACAGCTTTTAGATAAAGTACTTACCATCTCTCCGTAACAATACTCACCACACGAGTGCATTGCATTGCGTTCATGCACAAAATTCCGGAACACATAGATACACCATCAGACTAGCTAGAATACAATGGATCAATTCGTTTGAGTGTACTTACAGTGTACGATGTACGAACGATGTACATATATAAACGAGAGAACAACCCAAGCTAATCATTTTGACGAAGATGAAGCATCTTCCTTTTCCATTTCAGTCTCACTCACTCACTATCAGTCATGGCCAAGGTCTAGACTACCTACAAGCAACACAGACAAACCTGTAGATCAACCTAGTCCCTAAAAGATATACCAGACCACTAGCTGTACTACCTATGTACAACTAATAAAAGAATAGAACAAACAACTTGGGCTGGTATTGTGAATACCTAGAATAACAATGTTGTTGCACACTATTGCAGCATCCCAACGCAGAGAGTATGTGCACTGCAATGGCATTCTCGTTTTACTTTGCTCATGACTATGACCATGCAGACACAGACCAACTGGAGATATGGTTAAGAAGAATAACTACTTAAATATATGTACGTGCGTATGCTACTCTTGTATACGGCTGTATAAGTTATATTGTACATGGCTAAGGCAATAATAGTTCTGTTAGCCCAGTCTCTGCCACATCCTCTCACTCTTGTTAAACAAAAACGAGTCTAAATGTCTAACTTCGTTTCTTAAGAAGGCCTTTCCATTTCAGGTGGGCAAAACTAACTATAATGCAGTCACATCACGAGAAAATGAGCTACACAATGGAAACACAATGGGACAGTACAATAGCCCTTATTGTAACTACCATATAAATCCGGAGTACAGATAGTGCAACATGCAACCATAATAAAAGAATACAAACGAATGGAGAAGAGAGAACAGATTTGCTCTGTAAAACTATAAAAGTACAATGAGGCTTTCAATCTCAAATCATGGCGGCTGTTACGTTTTGAGAAACAATGCATTTAGAAGTTACAACTACTAAATTGAAATAAAACAATTTTCAGCACCGGTAATAATTTGTAGTTTCAAATGCAAATTCAGTCTAAATTCTATAACTTGTGTTTGAGCACGTTACGAACTCGTAAATATTGTTTCACTCGTGATGGAGTTGTGTCGTCTGCATGTAAATACATATCTGAAATGTGTGAAACTTTAAGTATCAAGCGTGAAATGTTATTACTACTTGGAGCAATCTGATTTTCCTTTATATTGCACAGAAGGAAAGACCTTGACGTAATGTACACCAACTAAATGATAATGGAAAGTCCAAGGTTTTGACTGTCTAAAGAACTAGAGCATCAACTAGTAATAGACAATAAAAGCTAGTATTCGTTATCCGAACAATTTGACCTAGCCACCGAAACCCAACAGAGAAAAATGGCCCTAACAATTAGTTTTACCTAATCTAACAGTGCAAACATCATTCTTCTACTAAGAACTGTCATTATCCGTGATACCCTACAAGACTTTACTGTACTAGAAATATAAATCTACTTTAACTGACAATGAGTACCCATAACTCACTCAGCACGAATCTTGTGCTTGGACATTTTTCATTATCAAACTTAGCATTTATTGGTATCTAAGCAAACTTTTCACAACGACCAGTGCAATGTAGCGTTAAATATTAGTTTATTGACATTCTGGACGAGAAGAGAGATACCGCGGTTAGTTAGAGCGGCTGATGATAATGTTTTGGTTCTGTGTTGTAAAGTGGTTATGTCAGTAACGCGTTTGCAAGAAGGTATACTAAAAGAGCACAACACAAATTACTAACACCCTCATTCAACAAACCTTCGTTAAGCCACACTGTGCAAATAATACATAACCTTGTACTGTTCAACTTGACCACCATTAAAGAGCATTTATGGCCAAAAGTTTGACTCGAATTACTTGTTTAATTTCTAATAGGACGTATAATAGCGATTGCTTGCAAAAATATAAAGAACTCAAAGGAAAGACGAAGTTCAATAAAAATATAATGAGAAACCTGTAGCCATTTTAGATTTTTACAAACGTTATTAAACAATAAATTCCAAATTAAACCACCCAAGCAGATCAATGATTACTGATTACTTACAGTGTAACATTCTTACACATCATTTGTGTGTACCTTCCAATTTATTCTGCAAAGTCGAGAAAAAGGTTCGTAAAAACATATTTCTAGTAACTGCGGTCATGATAACCAGCATTGCATTGACCTCCCTTGACTTAGGCTTCCTTGAACGATAATAAATGTAGAGAATTTCAGCACTAATCTAATTACTATTCAACCTTCCGGTGCCTTCTACAGATAGTACACACAGAGTGTGAGGATGAACACACTTACGTAATGCATAACAACAAGTGTATCAAATGTGCACTCGCTTAAGACTAATTCTAATTACTGTCACTCAGGAGAGACGCAGACGGGAAATTCATGCTGACAGCGAGATGTTATTTTAGTACAAGACTAGCCATGCTCAACCATACAGCAGCTTCATTCAAATACTGCTTTCGTATGCTTAACATGGAATCGTATTTAGTACAAACCCGTCACATTACATACTCACGATTACATACTTAAGAAAGCAAACAAGTGTAAGAACACGTTAAAATTTCCTGTCCATTGTACTCCACATTACTTACATATATGACTCACACATTTCTTCAGTGTCGGCACGAAACCAGAAAGAGATGAAAAATGCAGTTTTCTTATTTTCAAGGTTGACTGGCTAGGAAAGTATAAAAGTCAGCTAATCTTGTCTTTAGCTAACAGATGATGAACATTTCTGGGAATCCCTTATTAGATTGAAATTTCTTGTTGGTACACAGCACTGCAAATTGTTCACGGGCGTTGGTAACATGTTTTCACAAAGCAATTGCAATATACGAAACATCAAAAACGCCTAACAATCTAAAAACTTGAACACATTTCATAAGTTACACAAAATTCATTACTACATTGTACGCTGTATCTGTACAATAAGGTGGAATAGACAAATAATAGCTCTTCATAAATAATGACTCTAATGAAATTGCTATCTGTATTATTAGCCTCTGTTTGCAATACATATAATTACTACCATAAATTAAGTATTTTCCGTGCATGCAATCAAAAGTTAGAGAAGCTTGAGACTGTAAAGTCAATGATTGTCAGTAAATATTGCCTTTGGGCAGCAAAAATGTAGTTTGAATTCACTGAGACTATTGAAATAAAAAAAACGGATAGCTTCCTTTGGTACTGCGTTTCGAGCAACGATTAATACTTCATAAAAGTTAAATAATCATACAGGACGATGCACGTATGTACTTAAATAAGTTTTTATTGTTGTGGCGCATTGCACACATTGAGGTGACTACAGTTGAGTTGCTATGAGTGTGATGTAAATGTATTTGTAACTAGCGTGAATCCCGAACTGCTTCTAGTAGTATCATTATTTCAACTACTAGAAGAATTGTAGCTTTTTCTAGTTTTTTTTCTCGATGGTCCATTGACGTCAATTTCTAGACTTACAACAGGTTCCTTCTAGAATGTGATTCTAGATAAACAAGCTGAATATAAGGTGAATTAGATTGCATATTGCTTACGTGCTAACCATCATAATAAGTAGTGTACATGTAGCATTAAATATGATCGATGGGAATGAAAGAAAGAAGCCATGTCATGTCTATTTCCATTTAAACGTATCAGAAACTGAATCAGAGTTTTTTTTTACTGTGTGAATGAGTGAGAGGGAACGGCTGAGCAAGCCCGAAACTCTTCTGAAGTTGGAAATAAACTTTGTAGCTAACTACAATAATAATCTTGAAGTTCTTTGATTCGTTGTGATGCGAAATTCAGATAATACAACTTTAAAGTAGTCGAGTTACATTGTTACATAAGTATGACTTAGTGATACTTATGGGAGTCGTGGGCTAATTACAGGTTGCGATCTATCATTCACAAACTCATACACAACATTTAATATCTTGTTCCAAGCAGAATGATGAAAGATTACTTCCTTTTTTTTTGTATCTGTACCTGTACTTTTGTACAATTACACCAAATTTTGCCAGGTCGCAGTAATTCTTCATGCTGTTCGCTGCTACATACGGGTACGTATAAAATTATGCACAATTTAAAAATACATAAGTAGATGTCATTTTAACTCTCAGATCTGAGAGTTACGTTATAATATTATTATTATAGTATTCTAAAAAAATTGCATGGCATGATTTTAGTTCTCAAACGTTTGTACTTTTTAACTATTAGAATATCTAACTTCTAATTCCTAACTACCTAATCCTAATTAGGATAAATAACTTGTATAGTTAGCTACCGAGTTCAATTAGTTTTTTTTTTACTCCAGGTCCTGCTTAGATTATTGTATTTCAATATAATAGTGCATTATAATTACTGGTCCACAAGTGTCTACTGATGAGAATGTTGTGGTAGAAATCAAAACTTACATCCTATTACCTAACAACCAAAATATTTACTAGTCTGTTTCTACACAAATCAGCTACATTACCGTACCGTGAAACAATATGAAGGTTATTATAGTGTCGTATCCATTTCCATTCACATTTGCTTACACAGAAAGGGTTTGTCTAACATAATCAAAAGTAGTTCTGCAAGTTAAACACGTAATACCGGTTCAAATAGTACACGTTACACAGACGAATATCAACCAGGACCAAAATACCCACTTTTTAATTGCAGCAATTAAAATTCCTGCATATTTAATAATAGTACTTACTAAATACTAATAATTTTGTGCATATGCTTCACAGATATCTTTCAATAAGAAAAATTGAGATTTCACAGCAAATGTCTTTGTGTGTAATCTTTAAGTTGCAAAATTGCAATACAAATATAATGTAGAAATAAATCTGTTCTGGAATAAATGATTTACATGTTTAAAGGATTCAATTTACGCTTTAACTATTTCCTCGATCTAGAACACAAGCACAAAATTATATTCACTTGGATACTGACAATGATCACTTCCAACGAACCTTTTCACATATAAAGTAAACTATGGAGTGCGAATGAGAAATGTGCTTTCCAAAGCACCATACATCAAACAAAGTTATTGTTAACGATTACGAATTGTTTATTCTCCTCTGGTGCTATGTAAATAAATATATCAGTTGTGAATTGCACATATCACAATTATGTGAATTCAAAATGCACTCTAATGAAAACATCTCGCTAACGAGTCGACTGTGACTGTTCCAATAGAATTTTGTTTCACCAGTAGTCAGTCAGGGCACAAATACATACCATTGCTGTAGTATAATATAAATAAATACGACCGAGTTTGAAAGCAAGTATCGAATAGCAAATTCGTGTGTGTAATACCTACACGCATTCAAAAAAGGACAAGGCAAATACATTTGTTTCACAGAGAGAGAGAGCGGTCGGATTGACGCTGAACAAGAAACAGGATCGCGTTCGTTATTTCTGTAGTGTATAAATTCTGCTCTCAATCAGAACAATATTTCATATCTCTGTGTGTGTGTGTGTACTTATGCGTATTTATACGTACGTGTAGGAGCACAGGACCGAATTGAATGCATGGACGGATGGAAGCGAGAAACGGACTGAAAAAGTCCAAATGAAACGAAACGGTATGGCTGACAATATCTCAACTACAGCATCCAAGTCGCTTGCTTGTCGTTACGTTATATAATATCATTATAACCAAAGCGAGTCAGTCATGACAATGGAAAGACAGAGCAACAGCAGGCAATAATAATAACAAGTTTGAAGTCTGAGCTGAAGTGAGATGAAATGAACATGAAGCGAGCAACGATGAGTCAGTCATTCATTTCATGTTCTCTATCTGTACGAGTGCAGATACCTAACAGCGTCGACTACTTTGTTCTCCTTATATAATATCCTATGTTCGTACTTGTATAGCCATGATTAGTGTATCCGTGTAATGAGTAGCTATAATGTAGCAGTTCATAAGTTGAAAGTGATGCAGCTTATATTCATAAGTGGCGAGCAGTAGAGCACACGTCCCCGCTCTTATGTTTTAGATGTTTTAGATTGTACTCTCATATAAAATACAACATCCATTGTACACAGAAGTTAGTTTTAGTTAGTTAGTTTCACAGTCGCTTCAAGTCACCGTCACATCACAATTCAAATTCATTCTCCTTTCATTGTACACTTCAGATTAACTCACACTATGTATTATTAGTAGTTGGTAGCAGTAGCGAAAATGTGTCTGATGATAATATGAACTCCTCCGTCTGTAGTAAACTTCTACTACTGTCTAACTGTAGTACGAGTACTCGGATAGGTTTCTTTCTGTCAGTGAGAATAACTATATGCTTCACAAGTAATGCCAACAATGTCTTTTCTTTTCACTGTAGAACTTTAAGCTAGAAAATACTTGGAAATGAGATGAGAAGCTCTGGTACACAAAGAAAAGCGACAGGAGATGATAATGTGAGCTAACTATGTATATATACATAAGTATATATATACACTACTTACAGATATTACTATTATGTATATAGGGAAGCATGTGCTCAACTCACTACTATTCTCTGTGTACTTGAAACGACTACTAACTACCTATGAGCCCACTACTAATGCATTTTACACACAGAACTACGTTGCACTCACGAATGCATGAAGTGAAAACAGATTTTAACGAGTTCATCTTTATTGCGTTATGTCAGGATTAACTTTTCATCTTCTCCTTCATTCCTCCTGAACTTTGATGAAAGGTTGATACAAGAGAGAACCTATTTATACTGTTCTTGTCTTGCCTTCGTCATCATTATATACATTTTAGGCGAATCACTGTGAAATCAACGGAAACTACTAGTAGTGGTGGTAGTTCTAGTGCTTGTGCAGAGAAACACGACACGTACCAGAGAGACTATTTGCTCGGTATTTTATGTTTAATCTCTAGCATTGTATGCCTTTTCTTAATAGATAAGAAAACATTTGACAACTTAATTTCTGACTAGGATTACATAGGCAGATAAGGTAAAACTGTGACTTCCTTCCATCATATGGTAATCTAAACGTGAGATCCGAAGCCATCAAAGTCATAATTAATAGGAAAAGCAATTTCCGTACATCATGCAATGTGTACATATAGTACATATTATTATAGGAAACTTCTTTGATAGGCAGTTCGCAGTTCTCTTAGTTTCTGCCTGCATGCAAACAGCTTTGTCCAAGGTCCATCGTGCTGTGCTGTACTGGTACTTTGTTAAACAAGATCTATTATGGTGAAATAGCCTGAGTATGCAGCAAGGTGACGTACGCACAACATTACCATTCGAATTAGTACTACAGGGCCCATTAAATTAATACAAAACGAGATGTTGGCTTGTGATGTATTCGAAATAAATGATTATATTTAGATAAAGTTTTAGAATTGATGCATTGATGCGTACCCACTGCAGCAATATCTACTAGAGAATATTATTATACACACCAGGCATATGTAAATAGTGTATACTTATACGATGATATTAGTAATGATAGAATTGCAGCCGAAACATATTACACCAGTCGGCTATGTGAAACGACTTTTCTATTCAAACAACTATTCGTATTGTGAGATGGCTTCGATCGCCTCATTCTCGGTTGGCATGATTATAAGAGAGAGAGAGAGAGAAGAGTTAAGTTAATTGTGAATGAATGGGAGCAGAGAGAATTTGTATCTGCGTGGACTATATGTCGTTCTCAAACAGAAATGCACATCTAGTATACTACAAGTTCCACAAATATAGTAGAAATTTTACTGCTTTTACTCTATAGTAAAGTGTAATGTGCACGATATATATATTAACGAGAGAATATCCATGCCGACTGCTCCTGCTTCCTCTATACATAAATTGGTTAGAGAGAAAAGTATTAAAGGCTCGCCTCTATATCCGTATATATACATACGCATAGAAAAGTCTGGAACGCACTGTGCGTACGTTTACAGTAGCCTAAGTGAGCGTAAGCAATAATGCTCGGAAAGATTGTGTGATTGCAATTCCAATAAATCACAAATGCAGTGAGTCATCCCTGGGACTCTCAACTCAACTTCAGTTCAGTTCAGTCTCACTCAACGCACAACAAAACATAACACGAGAATTGGACTGAGGCTACAGCCAAAGCCAAAACGAAAACTCAATTCAATGTTCAATGTCAGATATATTTCAGCCTATGTACTATATAGGAGGACGACGACGACGACTAACAACTACTAAACTAGTTGAGACAGAAAACTTAGAAACACCGACGTTCCAAGTTTATCTACTACCATTCACTATGAGAAGTGTGCACCACTATGTGCCATAGTAAAGCGCACCAACTGCACTGCAAACATAGCAATATACCGATTTCTAATGCTAAATGTGTATTGCTACTTCCATTTCGAGTGATAAGCCATAAGCTTTAGGAGGACTTTCACTCTGGCTGTCCTTTTCTGTAGTTAACGTAAGCTGATCATGAATATTCAACGTGAATACTGCAGTCTATAAACTAGACCCTACATACACAATACGCATGTATTAAGACCATTTAGCTAGAAAAACTTTGCATTTAAATTTCTCTTGTGCAAGAAACACTCGTGAATCGATTCATCTATAAATATGGTATATCCAAATAATACAGATACAGAATAAGAATACAAACGACTTTAATGTTTCAAACCACAATTAAAAATTTTGTTTTCACATTTTTCATAATCCACGTATACATACATAATATTTATCGTTTATAATACATATCTCCCTCCATGTAGAATTTAGAAGCAATACACGTTTCAATAATAACCACAGAAATTATTGTCCGACTGAATTTTCTACTGATTTAGAGTTACAAGAAAGAATTTTCTTACCTGAGTATCATAATGAGATTCCACTGTAGTCAGGATGAGTTTCCAATTAAAGCTTACTATAACGGAGGGAGTTTGTACACTATTTTAAGATGTTCTCAGTCTTTGCTAGTAGATAAGTGGAACTGAAGATAGTAATTTTGAGTTCGTAAAATGTTTTTGCGTTGCTGCCACAGTTTAAAAAAAATCCTTTTGTACTCACAAATAGAAAATAACTAAATTAGAGTAGTAAGAATAATAGAATCTTTCATTCTGTCACTATAAACTTTCTTGCACTTTTCATGGCATGAGAAAATAGCAAACACTCATTCGTTGAATATGGAGTAGATAGAATTTTGGTTGTTTTCAGATTATGTCGTATCAAAACTACAGCTTTTTGTCGAAATGTGATAATAATATTCTGTCTTGCCGTGTGAAATATTATTGCGTTGCTCCTTGTCTTAGGCCTTTTTGACTTCAGAATTCTCTGACAAGTCAATTTAAGTACCTATAAATAGAGGATGTAAGGAAAGGTGGGGAAAATTTTCTTTTCTCCTTTGTTCAGTCGTATTTATTCGTGTGTTATGTGCGGAATCATGTATTGCTGTTCCAAAGACATACAATACAAAGGAATAATACAGATACAAAAGTAGAAAATTGTTTTCTTCGATATTTCTGGTAAAAATCTCTCTGTAGTATGATTTGAGCTCGTTGACGTTATTGACAGGTAATCAGTACAGTAGTACTTATATAAAAGTATACTATAGACCTCTAAATAGCATTTGAGCCAGTTTTAAGGTTGAGTTACTGGTTGAGTATTATTATTTTGTAGAGATTAGGATCAATATGTACAAAATTTACTTTCTCCATTAAAATTACAAATATACATGAAATTTACAGGATTTGAGTGATCCGTAGTGTAAGCAGTCGTAGGAGATAATTGAATTCAAGTTGTCTGTGGTCTGGTATGAGAGTTCATTCCGCGTAATACGTCGACGGCGGCGGTCTGCGCTGATACACGAGGCACTGAGAAATTGTATGTTGTGTTTGTAAGTTGCAGTCCAAAGTCGTAGGTAGTAGAAGTTATTCTCTTATTATTGCTTGTAGTATAATGTTGTTTCTCTGTGGGTAAGGTTAGTCTTAGATTTATTTAATGAATTTGCTCCGTTGTTGATGTAAAAAATATATTTGTGTTGATAGTTGGCAATTTAGCAGGGGTCTGTATTAATTTCGTATAAAAGATGTTATTGTTCTTTTGTGTATATGGAAAAATATGAGAATTCATTCAATGTTTCGCACTCACACAGGACAGATAGGGGAAGAGGCAAGGCAAACACACGAGATCCACTCCGGCCGAATTCTACTCCACGACTGCTGTGTCTACTACAGGATCCACGCAACGTGAAACAACCTTTACTGTAAAGACATTGCTACGCTTGCCTTTACGGCTCTTGTGTACTGACTGTGTGTACGCTCTGTCTACCCACTCATTCCTCTGCAATAGTCTTCACACGGTTGCATATTAAGTACACTATGCTAGTGGATCCAAAAGCTAAGCCTAAAGCTTTTCTTGTTGTCTTTTCTTATTTGAGGTAGTTCTCTTCTCGATTCTATGCCAAACACTACTTATCCAAGCACCCGTTTACACTTCTTACCTTCAGTTATCGCGCTATTTGTGATGCTTTGCGAATTGATACAACAGATGTAAAGTAGATTGGCTTTAATACATTTACTAAAGTGTTATGCTGTGTGACACAGTTGTACTGCTCCGTTTGTACACAAATATATTCTATGCAGCATCATAGAGTCGGTATCCGGCATCTGGTCAGACGACTCAGTGATAGATGAAAAAATAGTAAGAGAGTATGAGTTGTCACAGACAGGGCATTCGGTAAGCAGTCAGAATACTAATAAGTAATCTGCATCTACATCAATGATATAATATTATAATATATAGTAGAGTATGATATACATAATAAATGGTCTCAGTCTTCAGACATTCCGTGGAGGTTTTGCTGCTCGTTCTTAGCGCCACCATCCCTATCTTACCCGTGTTAAATTTCTCCGTTTAAGGGAGAGAGGTGTGGACACTACTCCCCATTTGTAAACTCCCGACGGTTGGCAATACTACCATTCGACCCAGAATTATGTGGTCTTTTAAAGGGTGTCTTGTCAGTTGTGTGGTATCGTAGGTTGAAATATCAAGTCCTGTAAGAAAAAAATCAAATTGTCCTATGCTTTGGCATACCAGTCAACCAGCACCAAGGAGACCAAATGGGGCTCAAGCAATTCTAAAGTTGGACTATGTAATAGATTGGTTTTGTATTTATACTTTATGGTCAGTTAAATTAAGCATTTTTTATGCTATAGAAGGAAGGATTGGCAGGGCAAAATTGGATGGATAAGTAAACATATTTTTCACTGGACACACCGTTCGGGGTCACTGCATAGAATCAATGCTGTACTGTAGAATGCCAATCACGTGGAATCAATTTCATAGAAAAGTTTAATATTTGTATATAAAATGGCAACTTCATAGACTCACACAATCTACAGAATCATCCTCCTCATATAATTAACTCAATCAATGTAAGGGGCGGGAGACAGTGAAGTGACAGGGAAGCGGGGGAATGGGTTAATAACATTGTTTTAAGGTGTTTTTGGTCAGGTTTTGGTTTATTTGAGTCGTCTTACTAAAACAAATTGTATTCCATAAGAATAAGTCAAACTAGGAAATTATTAGTACACACCTGAGTTAACATGAAACAGTGAACTCGCCCACTTCGGTCTCAATGTCAGCATGTAGTACTTTATGTCGCATTACTCATTTGTTGATTAATGAATACACTTATGACCTACGCAATCCAGAGACAATTATAGAACTTTTGAAATTGAATAACTAATAACTTTTTTCAAACGGGGTCAACGTAATGTGAAAGAGCATTACATTCCGTTGAGAACCACCCTAGCAGATATTGCCATTGCCATTGCCGTAGCCGAGTGGGCTCTGAACGACATGTCCTTTCGCAGTAACCCAAATCCAAATTACGCCAAATTGGTTTAAAATTAAACTGTTGATAAGAATTATGGTTGACACGCGCTAACATTGGGGTTCCTTGCTAAAAACTTGGTAATAATTTTTTTGCACCGTTCTCAAACGTACTATTTTAAGTCAAATGCAGAATTTCAAAGTCGAGTTGAATGCATAAAGCTTGAAAGACAAAGACCGAGAACAAAGACGTGAACGAAGGCAACTTGACATTCAAAACTCAAGGTGGAATATTGCAACAGTTTCATACACAAGTTTTGCCAATAAAAAACGGCTTCCTCTAGGGGCAGGCTGGCACTAGAGATGCTATTTAGCATCAGTGGTACAACACGGTTAAGAATTAAACACAGAAAAGTTTAAATACTCCACTAAAAGATGGAAGTTCTTAATCAATCAATACTGATACCATTAACAGAAAGTTAAATATTCAACAAAGCCTGTCGAAAGAGATTACTTTGCAAATAGCACACATCTCAACCACAACAGGGGTGTTTAATTAACCGTACTCAAGTTAAGCTTTTGTTTTTGTTATTGATCCCAATAAAAACACTGGTTGTAGTTATAGTACTCTCTCCAATTGTACAGTTAAGTTACAGGTACGCAGAATATATCCATTCAGTGTATAGCCTTTACTAAAACAGGTTGAGCAAAGTTTATTAATGAATGATAAAGTTTAGGGGATGCAAAATGGCAAAACAATTGATCCAAAAGTATTGTTTGATTGACCAATGCTGCCTTGTAATTGTAAGAGAATTGAGTTTCTAAAAATAAATGTAAGCATAACTGTAAAGCATAATTGTAATATCTCAGAATTATTAATGGAACCTCTGCTTATGTTACATGATTGTGTTTTAGTGTCATATTCTGTCTTAACTACTTAGCTAACAAACTTGTTAGACAAGTAACAAAGATGTTATGTACATACAGAGTCAAATTTATGTATTGTCAAGGGGTCTGTGGCAATTCTGGAGAATATCCGGTAATCACCGGTAAACGCATTATTTTGTAGATAATTTTATTGCGCTTCTAATGGTACCATAATATTATATCACTCGACGCAACTCCATCTTACATGTAAATTTTATTTAAAAAAGGCTATAAGTAATAGTTTGTGTGCACATTTCTACTCGTAATGGCTTTACTGCTGAATATTTTCTTTGGGTATAGAAGATGATAACTGGAAAATTCATCCGCTTCTGGGAACCATGAGAGTTTCCAAACGGTGGAAATTGACAAAGAATGCTACACGATTCTTCTATGAGGTCATTCTGTAAACGATTGGAAGTTCTGATATTAGCCTTAGAATGTTAACTGTTAGAATAATTAGAATGAACGCATGCAGATTATGAATTACATAATTAATATACTTTTTTGGAAAATTTTACTAGTTGAGTATTTACTAGCTGACTCCACCAGAGCTTGAATACAATAGGATAGCGAGAAAAAAAAAGTGGTTTGAATTTTTCACTTTTTT
>JABASC010003272.1:0-14684 GCA_019776185.1 Plutomurus gul
TGACTGACTGTGAGTAAGTTGAAAAACCCAAGAGTCACTTCTTCTGGCTGCTTTTCATTCATTCATACGATCTCTCTATAAAGAGTAATGGGTAATTTGTTTGCGTTGGCATAATGTGACTGAGTTTGCAATTGACACAAATGCTGCACTTTGAGACAGAGAGTCCTTATTATTGTATTATTAGTAGTGTTTGCAGTGGGAGTGAGACACTGCTGTTCTTGTGGTTGCTATTAATTCGCGGTAATAACAATATGGCCCATCTGTAATTGATAATTAAATGCTTCAGAACTGGTCTCTGACTCCAATTCGGGTACACAAATGCTACCAGACACATTTGGGCTATAAAGGTATATATTGTAATGGATGGATATAGAGAGGAATATATGCGTATATAGTATATACTATATATAAGGAATAAATTGCAGAAGTTGCACGGAAAGTCGAAAGTATTTTCGTGTTCTGTTTCTTGACTCATGAATCAAAAGTGAGATAGTGATTTACGGAGACATTTGTCTAATTGTATTCTACGCAATGGCAGCACTGTTAAGGAACAGGTTCCCGGGCTAGTTGAGTAACACATACAAATGTGCATTGCTACGTAATACTAGGTATGGTACAGCATGTGATTTCTGACTGAGTTCTATTGGCAGAGTTTCAGATTCACATGCAGGATGACAATCCGGTTTACTTGTCATTTTACTTGTGCAAGAAATCAGGTGCGAAAACTACGTGGTAGATAATTTCTGCAATCGTTACCAAATCAAAACACTATGCTTTCTTGTAGAACAGAGCAGTACCTAAATATATTGTAGCTTAAACTCTACTTCAGTATACCTACTAATAATAATTACTATATTTATTACACACAATAATTCTAATAGATATCCAAAGGGCTTTCCAATACCGTGGTGTATTTTGAATATCGAAATGAACTGATTAGTTGATTTAAAATTTAATAAGACACCTTTGTACATACACTATTTTTTGGGTAATGAGATTTTTTAAAATTGAATTCATCTACATAGTGCACTTTCTCTTTTGCGAATGCATCCTGCAGACGATAAATCCCTGTCCGAATCCGCTATGATCGACTTTATGGTATCCAGGTGAGAGTACCACCTAACGAAGACTGTGTAGGTTGACACTTTATTTGTTACCTGTTTGTGAGTATCATTAGTATTTTCAAGCAATTAATTCATTTCAATTTGCAATCCAATTTACGCCTTCCTTATATTATTTTTAAAAACTCAACGAGAGAAGTGTATATTTCGATTTGGATTGCTAGAATGCAATATTTCCCAGTTTTAGAGAACAGAGAACGCTTATTTTCTTGTGAATCCTTTTTTAGGATGTGAATACAAGATATACCCGACAATATAAAATATGTTGGACATAGAAATTTTCAGCCTACGTGAGCAAATATTAAAATCAAATATTAAAATTTGTTGAGATAACCGTAATAATAATAATTTATTACCCGTTAGTTATTATTTAAGTTGTCGAAGGACCATTGAATCTATCGTATAGCTAATAAATAATTGTGATCACACTCTTTTAAATTCACGTGATGCGACAGGGATCCTTGCACAATAGATTTGCTGTTCTTCTGTTTCCTCGTTTTATTATTAGCGAGATTGAAGATTTCGTTTTTGTCAGGCGATTTACCTAGCTTATCGTCAATTTAGCATTATACATATACGACAAATACCGGTATTGGTGTTTTCAATATCGGTATATACAAGTAGTGCAAGCCCTAGATATCAATTTAGTCATTAATGTATTTATACTGTATTACAATTTTATTAGGTTGTCTTTTGTTCACATTAATTTGCATCCAACATTTTAACGTTACACCACGAGGCACGGATCATTATCGAGCGATGTACAAATACAAAATATGCGACAAATATTTCTAATGAGCTGACAAGGTGAGTGTATATTTTTTACGCTTATTTCGGTAAATGGTCTTATCGTATTATTTGAATAGTCTAAGGAGGATTTCTCTAAATTAGGTATGCTTACAGTAGTCAAGCTCAGTAGTAAATGACACATTCTACAATGGCAGATTGCGGCAAAGCATTACCAAATTTTTATATTTCAAGCATCTGATTATCTAATAATTTACAATAATATAAGCAGCGGTTATTAAAATGACAGGGTGCTAACTAATAAACAATAACACTTTCAACATTGGAGTGTATATATTTATAGGTGCCTACTAGTAACTGAATAAATGTATATAAGGCACCAATTCAATAGCATCTAGATACATTTTTGTATTATGATTGCTTGTATAATAAGTAGTAGGAAATTCACAGTTCTCTCTCTTCTAAAAATATATCAAAAATTGCAATTAAACATTTGCAGTGATGGTTGGTAATCAGGTATACAAATTGCTTGCTAATTATGCTAATATACATGTAATAATGAAAACGACGACAGAAATTTCCTGATGGTAAATTAAACTCTTTGTACTGATTTTAATTCGTAGTATATATTCGTACTTAAAGTTCTACTACTGACTTTTCTACATTCTTAAATCTTCATGTTGGTCATTCTTCTTCTTCGTGTCAATTTTGGGTTTAAATTCTTCAGAACCTGCCTTTCTCTGTTCTCTGACGCGGTCTACCACGTAGTATCATAAATTCATATAATCGATCCTACTCCTACTTGCTACCTAATACTCTCCATCTCTTCTCTACATTACTACATATATAATAAAGGATTTTATCTACAGTCAGTGTTTCTCGTGAACCAATTATTATGTATTTACATAAGTGACGCGCACGACAAGAATTTCTGCAAAATTTACAACTTACTTACTTAGTTCCTACTTGTCCACAGTCTAGTATACTACCACAACTCACAAATTCCATTCTATGGTTATATGTACAAATATTAAATTAAAAAACGATGCTATTATTTATTCTACTATCTAAATTCTAAGTGCGTACTTTGTACGAACTGTGTGCATAATATTAAAATCCTGAGTTTACTTACGGCATTTAAATATATGCATATAATGTATGTATGTACATTGTATATATATTTTTGTATATATTGTATATTCTATATATACTTACGTGTGTGTGTATGTGTAGACTAGTTTGTTTCTTTTCGTATCGAAACTGAGTGTGTTTTTTGAGATATTCTGGGAATCGTAATCAAATATTTTCCTTTCGTTGCATTATGCACGGCTAATGACTATCCTTTGTGCACTAATTCACAGTTAGGCTATTTAAATGTGTAAGTTGCTTAGGTCCGTTTGTCGTGTCGTCTGCTCTCTGCGGGCGTACTAGTATTTAGATTGTAATTACAAATTACAAATACAACAAATGCAAACATCAAAGTGTGCTTTGTCAACAACACTCGTTGCAGCTATATAATTATTGTTAGAACGAGCGCATCCACTACAATTTACATAGGAAATACAAATTTTAACAAATTAGAGCACAAATTGCTACGAGTAAACGTGTGACTAATCTGGTTCATTTAAAGCTTCTATTATATTATTCATACTTGATGATACGTTGTGTTTAGTATACCTATTTGTATCCCCATCTACTTTTACACTGGATCTAATTTCCTCCGGAAGAACGTACTATAGCATTTACAAAATTTCTCTTTCTAACTATTCATGTAAATCAGCACTATCAACTGCACTCTCGGTTTATATATATATACATAAGTAGATAGCACAACACAAAACCGCAAGAATTCTGTTTACAAGTGGAAGAGTCGTATAATTACATAGAAGTGGAAATTAGATTTTCGAGAAAGAGACAGACTGGAAGCCAGCACCACAACCATAATTCGATTCAATCTTCAATTCTTGCATGAAAGAGTTGACCACCCACAGACAAAATGCTCCGAACAGGTATCCCATCATAGATTCAAATGTAGGACCGATCGGGTCAGGAGAAATGAAAATCCAATAGAACAAAATCGGTGTCCATATTATGTAGCCAACGATCGTGACTACAAACCAAATCTTGATTTTTGTTAAATTACGCTGTTCAAAATAAAATATACGAAAGATTATTTCTTTTCATCAAATTACAGATTCAAAAGGTCGATACAGATATTAAATTTGAATACCTCTTGTGCTCCTTGCAACAGAATAACGCTGAAGACGAGCGCAGCAATGAAATTCATTATCATCCATAAAACGAAGCATGTCCGATAGGCAGCTGTAAATAAAATATTAAAAATCCTCTTTTAAGTTTATTGAATATTTCCATTCGTGCAATCGCACAACATTGAATAGTGAATGGCAATTAATAATAGGTAGTACGCTACAAGCATGTAAAATAATTATATGGCAAAGTCGTCTGCCATACCAATTTGAGACCGTTCAACTCTACACGTTGTTTACACATTAGACGCCTACTCGCGCAATACTCAATATATATGATGTGTATGAAGAAAGCCGACTTTTAGCCCGACACAGGCTGACTAAACTTTAAAAAGTTATACTTTACCAGTCAGTCAAAAAGAGTCGTCACACTGTGCACACACATAATACAGAGGGTATAAACGTGACAGGACAGCACACCTACAGTACATCATAAATTCCGTTGCTTGGGTTGGCAACGGACGGGAAATGAGTGCTGCTGCTATTTATTTCAGTCCAGCCAAGTCAATTTGAAGCCAATGACAGCTGCTGCGAGTCTATCTGACTCAGTTTAAGTGAGTCAGTGAGCACTTAATTCATTCACTGCTAATAAATGAATAATAAAAAATAAAACAGAGTCATTGCTCTAACTTTCGAGATAATATAATCATCTCTTCTGAATTATTCTCACTAGACATGAACGTACACAGTCAATAATTGCAATTTGTTTGTTTGCAGTTTGCAGTCCCTTTGTTTATGTGTTTAGGCTGTCAGTAAGATATCTATTAACTGATAAATCGGTAGAGTTACAGTTTCTATTGTGGGAACAGTGGGAAGAAGTGGGAGGCATTCCACCACGTCACGTTGCATCATCTCATCAATCATGGCAATGACCAATTACTTGTAAATTGTTTACTTACGTTCTAATCTGAGCAGCAAAACGAGTTCATGATGTGCAACAGGATCTTCCTTGGCAATATCACTCAGGATGTCAGCTCGACTCTCAAGAACAATGCCGAACAAGGCAAAAATGATGATTCCCAATACGTAGAGGGTCTATATGTGCATGAAAGTGGGAAGAAAAACAAAAGTGGATAAGATGCTTGCTTCTGACTGCATGCAAGCCAATTCAACATATAGATATAGATTACTATACCAAATGTCGTTACAATAGTATATATATATCAAACACTTGCAACGTGACGTAATTTACGCTATTCATGTGTACTAAATGTTCAACACACGATTCCATATGCACAATGTACAGTCCGTGCACATACTACTTTTGAAGTATGTACCGTATTGTATACCAATAAATATAAGAAGCTCTTGTACCTTACTAATACTATTAACAACAACAACAACTGCGTTTAGATTTAGATACATACATGTAATACATACATAATGTACGCAAATATATTGCAACAAAGAAAGAAAGAAAACCTTCTTGTAGCAACAGAGAACAAAGCAGAGCTGTGCCACAACTCATATATGTAATATTTTCTCTCTTTAGGTGCATTTATGAGAGTCATCAACGTCAGCATCAACGTCAACACACGTCCAACACCAAAAACGCAGCAAAACAATCCCTGACAAGTTTCCACTTATGCCTCCCTGCAACACAAGCCTAATTGTGTTGGACCTTGCCAAACGTCAATTCTGTCCATCACCATTACAAAAATGTAGTGCATCACACCACAGAGGTGCAGGTTGAGCAATCCTCGCCTACTTTACTGCTATCTTAATAGGTATATCGATTTTCCCACCAAAACTTAAATTAATAGTAGCAATGAGACAAATATTAAATTATGAAAGTATTTAAAATTTCGATGCATTTAACTGTAAAAAGGAATTATGACACTCACGATTTCAATATAGGCAATTATTGTGGTCAAGGTCTGGGAAGAGTATCCACAAGGCATAGAGATACACATGAAGATGCCGGAGTAAAATTTTCCTGGTAGGGAAAATTTCTTGATCAAGACGAGACACGAGGAGTTGAATGTGAAAAAGAGAAGAGTTGAGCCGCTCTCTTCCTCTCACATAGAAAGAAGTGTACACGTCTGGCCAAAAATCAGCCGTTGAGTGAATATAAAAGGATAATCGAATCAATTACGTTCACCATTCAATCCGTGACGATGAGGTGATCGCTTCTTTTACTTTATTATGTACTACTAATAATAATTCACGTGATTTTCCTTTGATACACATCGAAGACACTGTTTCACTGCACGAATTAATTAGTTGAGATCAAAATCAGACAGGAAGACCGTGGCACAGGATTTTTTCGATGTAATACTAAAGACAACCATAACAGACACAAGAAAAAGGAAGAAATAATCCTACGAGAAGAAGACGAGCAGAGAAACGAGAAGAAGACTTGACAATTAAAACGATCAAGTCTTGTGATCTCTGTTCGTCGTCTCCCTGTGTCTACTATGTTACGTGTGATGATGGAATGGATGGAGTTTCAAGAGAGAACTGATGTGTCTGATTGCCTTGTGCTCTGCTCTCCTCAAACTTGACTCTGTTCTCACTGTGTGTGTATGTTTGTATGTTGGAGAGTGAGAGAGATGCCTTTTGGAAGTCTGCGCCCCAGACTTGTACGTGGGTGGAAGTTGTTCAGATAGTCGTTTGCAAGGCTCTTCTTCATATGGTTTCCACAGCTATATAATAATATTAGTAGTATGTGAGGATGACGAAAACTGTATACTGTAGTCCCAACAGCAAGCCTGAGAGAGAAGTTCGCAGTCAAGTCAATTCGCTACTCTCCAAGTTAAGTGAAGTTGGGCCAAGTCAACTCTTTCAAGACACATAAAATGTTTTACGTGCGAAGGGAACGGGAGGAGAGGAATGCCACACTGTCTCTTGGCTTGTAGCTGTGTGATCTCTGCTCTCTTCCTCTGCTTCTCTGCTGCAAACAGAAAAGTTCAGTCTCACACAGAACGAGAACAAGAAGAAGAAGAAGAAGAAGAACAAGGAGAAGATGAGATGGGTAAAGGCATATTATTCAAGTCAAGTAGCGAGTGTCGAGAGAAGAGCAGCATCCGTATCAAGGTTGTGCGTAAACTTACGAATGTTTCTTTTCTTCTGCTGCTTCTTCTTCTTTTACTTGATTCTTTACTCTCAATTTTCAAGTTCACTCTTCTCTGTGCTAATGTAATTTCCTGTCTCGTGACGCCAATAGTATGAGCCCTCCAACTCCATCTCTTTCTCTCTCTCTATCTCTCTCTCTCTGTGTAATATAAGCAAAGTTTTGTTGTGTGCCTCTCTGCTCTTTTTTTCTTCTTCTATTACATTCACTCGAACCACTCTTAAACTAATAACTAAACAAATGTAGCGTAGCGAATTCTCTTCTGTAGAATTGTGCAAGTTTCTGGGAAGAATGTCATTCTGTCAGTTGTCGCGCGAGTGGGGACTCTATTAATGTGTATTGTAATAGTAGACGGCACAATTCTATGCAAGTAGACAGAAGAGACTGGAGAACAAAGAATGCACGGGGAATATTCTTGTCGTCAACTCGATTGAGTGACTGAACGTAAACAACTGACTGACTCAGTGAATGCGAGAATGTAGCGAGAAATCGAGCAGAGAAACGAACGCGACAGACCTGAAATATAAGTATTTTGTAGTAGAGAGAAAATATGATTATATAGTTGTCCCACTTGAACGAGAGAAACTGAAAAGAGTACAAGTGTGTGTGCGGGGAAATGGACAATGAGAATTTGCTTTCATCACTTCACTTGTATATGCTTAATATACTCTTGTCGTTCAGTTTCGAGGTGCACAAACACAATCGACGAAAATTCTCGCTCATTTTACTTTTTACCTAGAATCTAACTACGACAATTTGTGTGAACTGACTGAGTCTATGTTATAGCATAGCTACCTAAGAGCCAGAAGCGTACACTTTACTCAATAGTGGAATGCGCGCTAACCTACCACTGGTAGTAGTTCATATATAAAGATATATATATTCCTGTGTGTTGGTGTAAATTGTTGACTTTAATGTACATATACAAGCCTGCCTTACTACAAAGCACTGCTACAAGTACAAAGTGTATAAAAGAGGACGGTAAAGTCATACGGAGCGCAACTGCAGATTATTTTACACCAGTGTTATGCTACCCGGGTAATATTGATGAGACTTGGTCTATGTGTGTATGCTTTAGGTGCGGTGTCATGCCGTGCACTCGCTATTCCTATCGTTTAACTTTAAGCGTACCGTGCGGGTCGGCTTTAGCCGGGCTGTAAATTGCCTCTCGCTTTTCTGGCATCGCAAAACGGCAGCAGCAGAATGTTGTAACCGAATGCGTGCCCCGTCTAAACCATAATATTCTTCTCCTATTACTAGATTCTACTCAATTATTACTCATGGTACTAAGTAATGTACATAGCTCACGATGAGAATTGAATGAGACTAACAGTTCCCAACTATAGTCCATAGTAGACTACTTACTACACAATGCACTGCTTATGCCACAATAATATGCTGGCAAGAATAACCGAGACCAGGGCTCTTACTCAAAACTTGTTACTTATTTAATTTGATGGACTAGCGTCCACTTGCTCTCTGGGACTTTTATTTTCTCCACAAGAACTCATAAGTTTAACGGAGCGGAACAGAGCAGTCATAACTGGCAGCCGTGCACTCTGGTGCAGGTATCCTCCAGAGCTAAAGCCCATTAGTAATATTAGAACAGATGAAATGAGAAAAGCCTACTGCTTACTTTTTTGTCTACCATCACTACTTACAAATGTACATCCTAAGCCCAGGATCCTATGAATGACAGATGAGAAGACGACTGACTACGAGAAAATGCCGAAAATAATCAATACTTAAGTAATTCTCTCTCTCTATCTCATTCTCTTGTGAAATTAAAATTTCGCTTTTGCCGTAGTGTTGTTGACTAGAGCCTGAAAGGCTCAAGGACGTTTAGTCATCAGAGACAGGTAGAGTCGCATGAGACGAAATCATTTTTTGCTCTAACTGCGAAAAATCGACTTCCTCATCGATTTCTCACTAAATTGGGAATATTCTTCTGTGCACGGCTGTGAATGGCATGTGCATAATAATTGTAGTACAAATAGTATACATCTTGCTGTTAAAAAAAAGTGCGAAGGACGTATTATGGAATTCAATCCTATATACCTACTGTAATATTATTTCTGTTAAGGTAGCATGCAGCCTACTTATTTATATACATAGTCAAAGTCAAAATGGCTTGTTACTCGAGGGAGCCAACAAAGAAAGCATCATCAGGCCATTAGTCACTCCCCGTCTGATTAAATATGCACAAAGCAAGGAATTTCAAACCGTAGCAAATATAAACTCCTTTTCACGAGAACAACCAACAGAACCAACCAACCTCTCCAAGGAGAAGGACGGAAAACATCCTAGCTATTTATTCGCCAAGATTCCTACTACAAGCTACCCACAATAGTCTTTATTCTATGCACATATCTCTGTAATCTGTACTGTATCAAACGCAGCATGTCCCATCGTTAAATACAGCTTAATCGTACCCAACCCGACACCAAAAGCCACACGCAAAGAAGAAAGGTACACGTACGTTATAGCAACGACAAAAAGGCCAAGCATAACTTATATAAGTAGAGAAAAACGAACGAAGCTCGCAGCAGAAAACATCAAAACACAACCCACACTGCACATAGCACGTAGCGCAACGCTCTCCGCACAATCAGTTACAAATAAATACGTAAATACATAGAACAACACTTGCGTTAAACATTTTCATTTTCCACACACAAATCTACACACATGCCTATATAAGTGCTTGTACAATATGTAAAGCCAGTTTTTGCAAGGCATTCGTATTCTAAAGTATGTAAGGCACACACATTCAAATGAATCCATAGACGTTCTGTAGAGGTACTCGTATGCAAATTGTATGAATCATCTCTTTGTGTCATTATCGTAACTCACACACTGTGATGGTGTACTTACTTTTCAGTCACAGTGTTCCTTCACGAACATCACAAAACAGATTACAGCTTTGGGCTGATGATTAGAAGTGAATTAACGCCTACACGTGTTTAATCATCTATAGAGGTAGGTTAGAGAGACGGACGACAGAGCTGCTGGCATGCCACACTCAAATGAGACCTGCCTCATTGTTACAAAGGTATATAGTTAGTAGTAATGGTAATAGCATTTGAATTTTAATAGTGAACGAAGTCAAGACCACACCCTGACACAGTAGTCCAGTGTAGAGAGCAAGAGCAGAGTAGTTATACCAGTAGTTTAGTGCATGTTCAATTCCTTGTGGATTGCTGTTGACGTTTTGACAACTGGATGCACATTGGCCCAAATGTGAAAATAAAACAAAATACAAATTCAATAACATTACCATTTGCATGTTGTTGAAAGTGCTGTGCTGTGCTATGAGACATGGTGGAGGGGGGAGCTGCCGTAAAAGGCATTGTAGTGTAAATAGTGCAAAATGTGAAGTACATAGCTCAAGGAGTAATACAAGACCTAAATTCCCTGCCGTTATATATGTTCCCTCGATCAGATAGCAGATTTTCAATGGTTTCCTTCGTTTCGCAGACTTCTACTGAATTGCCTCTTGTATGTGATGAAATAGTACTGCTAATGTGTACACACTACGTCACAGCTACAAAATGCTATATTTGCTTGAGACCTCAAGGAGAAAATGACGATTAAAAGGACCTTATCGGCTATTAGAAGTTACGAGCTAAAAGTTCCTATACAAGACCTCTCCTTTACTTACTATAGGAGTACGTAACACAACATAACATAGCCCTATAGGATCCCATACGTTAGTATATACACAGTAAACAGTACAATTTCGAATTCGTCTAGTACTCATTGCAATTTACAAGTGATTGTATGGGCGCAATGGTGCACTATTTCGATTTAGGTTACGACCTGTATTGCAAAGATATAAAAAGATAATAGCACCACAGTACCTAGTCGTTAAAAGGCATTTTTACTACTACACTGTGTGTGCAATTGTGCTATTGTACATATGTATTACTACAGTGTGCTCGTATATAATGGTCAGTCACAGTTCATTGCAATATGTGATGAGATCTGATCATGAGATGGCATTTGAGAGTATCAGTGCGAGGCGATGAGAGAAGTAGGGTAGTGGTAGACAGACAGACAGACAGTCACTCTAAATTAAAATTCTAGTACATGTAGTACAGATGTAGTATTTGCACACAGACAACTGGCAATGAGAAAGGAGAGAGAGAAAAGAAAGAAAAGGGAGTTTTGGAAAGTGGTAGCGGTAAGGATTTTACTATTGGGGAATGTGCTGTGTTAGCATTTGGTTGTGTTTTCAGCTCAGACACTGTCTCTCTCTCCCTCTGTGTGTGTGCAGTTTAGGAATGTCCGTATTGCGGATGCGGGGTAATGCTGCGGAGGTTGGTAGTGAAGCGTTCACTTTATTACACTTGCCTTGTGTACTACACGTGAATTTCTGTGGCTATCATTTTTAATGGCTTGCTATATTTTTTTATCGACAGCTTTACCACCTGTACATATTTGTACAGTCAACAATGTACTAAAAGTACTACTACATGTATAATTAAGTATTTATTGGTCTTATTATTCTGACAGGAGCTTCTTAAGTACAATCGACACACAGTGTGTATGTGTACCGTAATATTCAAACGAAAGTGAAATTAATTTGATCTTTTTGTCCTTTTCAAAGAAAGTTTTCAGGATGTGACAACAAAAAATAGATAATTTTATGGTTAGGTGACAGTGCAAGAATTTATTGAATGTGTGAGACGTAATAGAATTGAAAAAGAAATATTTTATTGTTGTTAACGGCTTTCACTTCAATTTGTGTAGCCCAATGGCATGTGCATTGTAAATTGTCAGGTGTAGAAGGCTTAACGAGTACGAAGAAAGAGAAAGTTCTCTCGTGTGCTAGGAGCAAGTAGCAGAGAGAAATATCCGAGAAGTGGGTGAACGATCAATGAAACAACCACAAGGCTTATGTATGATTGGAGATACGTAATGCTCGTGTATGCATTTATATAGTTATACTACAGTCTATAAACTCCCAATCTGTGGGAAGCAGTATATAAACTGAATGCAGAACGAACGAAATAATATTGTGCATTGAGAATGCACAATGGCACTTACTACTGCATGCATTACATGTAGTTTCTGATTCCGAGACTAGTTCATCGGTCTGTCTGCTGAAGGACAAAGAATATTGATTGTGCATGTACATTCGGGGAATACATGAAGGTGGAAAAGTTTTATTGTTACTAACACGGACAAAGAAAGAACCTACATTATATTTAAGCAAAAAGAGATATTTTTTAAATAATTGGACAATTTAGAGTCAGTATTAATTATTATTACGCTTCCGTTTCGTCTGTCTTTTCCGATGATTCCATTTCTCCGACATCTTCATTAGTGAGTTCTCGATGGGTTCGATCAATGTTATTCACAAGATAATTTCGGTAGGCAATTATGGGGAAAATAGTGAACAGTTTGTAAATAGACGTAATGACAATAGTTATGGAGTACAGGAAGGTATTCCCCCATGAAAATACCCAAGGGTTGAATAACACCAGGTAGCAAATACACGAAGAGATTATTTCAAGACAAATCCAAATTTGTAATTTTTTCACATCTCCCTGAAATATCAAAGACATCAATTTATTGATAGAAAGCACGTACTTCATTTATTTTTAAAATGGGCAAAGCTTCACTCTGCAATTTAGTTTAATTGATTTACTTGTTGAAGATTTGAATGTATTGGAATTGTGTTGTAATTAGCTAATTACTTTCACAGTGACCACATATGAAAATGGATTGTATTATTAAATAATATGTACATAGGTATATGTTCTTACCACCATAGAAGCTCTCAACAATGAAATACTCTGACAGAACATCCGAACAAAATTTAGCGTCAGCACAAAAATAATTAGCAGCCATTGGTTGTTGTCTGAAAAACAAAACAGCATAAATTCACTAATTAATTTCAATTTTCATTGGCTTATGCACAAATAAAATTAAACTCCAATAAAGCATTAAAAATTTAATATAGCTTACTTGAAAGTGATGTAAATTCTTTCCAAAGAGGAATCAAAAAATTCTTTGCAGCTCTACTTCCAAAAGTGAAATATAAATTTTTCACTCCGCAGCCAGGGTATCCATTTTCAGTGCACACATTCAGTGCAATTGGCATCAAATACAGCAAAAACGTAATAAGCTGTAGAATTTGACAATTATAATTACAAGCAATTTTTATGGAATATTTTATTGAATCATGGGAGAATTATTTACCAACTCAATAGCCGCAATAGTCTTCACGTAGTTCAAAATGCACATCTTAGCCATTTTGCTTTATTACACTTCAATTATTTAATGAACAAAGATTTTTTGGGCACACAATCTAATGGCTACTGGTGCTAAATCTAAAGAAAAGTCTCGCAGAGCTAATAAACAAATGTGTACTCACATGAATGTTCACACAGCCAGAATAGATCATTGATATAAAGAGCTGTGAGACTTGTAATATAATGCAAAAATAATTTTTCTCGGCATATTGTCAACAGACACTCCGCTCTATCCCACTGGCTCCATTGCAACCAACGTTTTCTTCCTATGAGTTTTGTAATATCTCATGTATGTACAATGCACGTAGTGTAAAAGTACAGTGGTGAGTCACTGCCAGATTTTTCACACTCACTTTCAGTGATTTTTTTCGATGTATTCATAATATCTACATCAACTGCTACATACGCTACGTTTGAAGAATAAAAAAGTACCAGATTAAAAATGTATATTTGAGATCATGTATGTAGAGTCTGAGAGGCGCAAACTGTCGCATGTAAGTGTAAAATGTTCAAGAATAACTTTTTCGAATTGAAATAGCGTCAATGGCACACGTGATAAATATTTTAGTTGCATTATTTTCTTGCGACACCATCGACAATTGTAGTGCAGAACTCAATTGCTTTGTACGATTTAAATATTGTCCACCGTACCGCCCCCATCCTCACGACCATTAAAAATTTTTAAAAGAAAAAGCAAGTTACTCTTGAAAACTAAAATGTTATAAGTAAGATTAACAATTCAGTACGTTACTGTATCTTGTATGCATAATGCTTCTAATTCATCAGATTGAAATATTTCAAGTAATCAATTTAACTATTTATAGGGCTATACAGCGATTAAGTTTGTAGAAAATGTTGTAATACGGATGATTTTATTTGGCTTGTGTGAGAATACCTGTAATTAATTTGTGTGTGTGTGTGTGTCAATGAATACTTAGGTCGTATTTGCACTAAAATCAAGTATTTTGATTCAGATATTGTGGTTTTAATATTAATATTTATTTTCAGGCCACAGTAGCATCGAGGTATATTATTTGTTACCTTAATCCCACAGTAGTGGAACATCGAAGATCGAACAGAGTCAGAAAGGGGATAATTATGAATCACTATGCATATACTTAAAATACTAAGCAGTTATACATATTGGCACTTAGAGGTTTAAAATACTTGACTGGTACCGATTGATAAGGGAACATACATTAATGACGTCATCAGT
>JABASC010003273.1:0-14684 GCA_019776185.1 Plutomurus gul
TCAGTTAGTTATCTATTCCAATTATCTATATTTCAAATCATTTACTTTTACAACATTCAGTTGAAGCCGTTTCAAAAATTAATCCATAGCTATCACAGTTTTGCTTAAAGCTCAGTTGGTTTTACCGAACGGTAAACTAAAATATTAAATGTTAACTTCAAAGATGATGGCAATGCTTATTTTTATGTCAGAACAAATGTGTTACTACTGTGGTGAAGTGCCTAAGCATAATTAGTGGTCATTGTGCCAAAATTTTGCAAATGAAATCAAGGGAGTCTTCGGAAATAAGTGACTTTTGTGGATTACTTAACAAAATGAGTCATGAATACTGAATAATCCAGTGACCACATTTTGTGGTAGCGGGAGCTAGAGAGCTTTAAAATTACCTGATGTAATAACTTTAATAATGCGTAGGGTTACTACAAATTGCATAGGTGTTGGAAGAAAAATCAACCTATAAACATTGTATTTTGGATAAAAACAGTATTCTCGATAATAAGAATAACAATTACAGTCTTACAATTAAAAGTTGTGTTCGGTGCATAATTATTTCATGTGGCAGTGTAGATTAGCTTGTGCAACTATATTGGGAATGTCGAGGTGCAAACATTTATTTACAATACAGCTTCCGTGGACTCTTTTCTAAAATAATGTTATAATTTCCCATTACAACTTGAATGCAGGCGCACGGGTTCAAAATACACATTTAGGGTTAAAGTGTGAAATATATTTGAATGCATATTTTAAGATAAATTAGAACATAGGGTTTTATTGTGAACATACAGTCCATATGTATACAGTAAACACAAAGCACATAACATAAATCATTTTTAGTTGGAATTTAATTCGATTGCATTAAAATTTGTTCTAAATGTGCATAATGGTAATTATATTCTTGCGAATGTACAAACAGGTTCCCGCAATTGCAATGTCTTGTATTTTTGTAAGGAGCTAATTATTCCAATTGAGCTTTCCTTTCAAGAAACCAGACTGAAAGAGAAAAATGTTTGGTTGTAAATATTTAGGTATAAACTGGCAAAATAAGCGTATTTAAATATTCTTTGAATAAAATATTTATTTACACAGAAGTTGATTTAGTCCTTCAGAAAAATCCCTGGCCATCGACGGCGTACTCTGGGACCACAAACAGAAGTTTCTCCTCCAGCTCCTGGTAACCTCCTTGTCCCGTGGTTGCAACGTTTCTTTTTTCAGCGGGCCATCCCCAGCCGGCCTTCTTCTTTTTCGGTGCTTTCTTCTTCTTTTTCTTTTTCTTTGCCTTACTTTTCTTCGCCTTTTTTTCCCATCCCCAACCTGAAGGCTGTTCAGTTTCCTTTGCTTTGGGCCACCCCTTGTTCGACGTACCAAACTTTAATAAAGTAATCTCCTTGTCAATTAAACGAATTATGATGGGACGGGGAAAACCAGCGGGGAATATCCGTGCAACCTCCAAATCCGCCAGATCCCCTCGTGGGCCAATTTCAAATTCTTCGTAAGTCTGCACCATTCCCATGATACAAATTACGGTGCACACGACAACAGCGAGTGGTCGCACCATTCTGCTGTCGCTGAGGTCCAAGCTCACATTCAGATGAAGACTGCAATAATCAATGCATCTTTGAGCTTGCACCAAAGCAATCATGCCACCACTCACAATCAGTGGCGTCACCAAAATTTGTAGGCCCGTTTCAGAATTCTTTGAGGGACTTATTGGATTTAAAATTGAGACATCCGGCAAAATGACTTAATTTAAAAGTTTTTGCATTTTTTCAGTTAATTCGCAAATTTACAAATTTTGCTTACTGATATTTTAAATACAATTGTGAGCCCATTTTTCATGTACACAATTGTTAATTCCGCCACTGCCACCGCACACCACCACACATAAATCCATTATCGCGATCTCTGCTCACAGATGAATTGATTAGGTTAAGGAACTGCATTCGCATTGGAGGCCTTGATGCCTACTCCAATTAAGAAACGAGTTGAACAGCATATTTATTAGTAAAGCGACATTTAGTGCCCGCAAGATATTTACAAAAGCCAATTCTTCATTCTTTGCAAAGAAAAGTCAAGCCACTGCCCCTTAGATATGAGTGGAATGGACTTTTGCTGAATGAATTCAAATTGAATGAAATGAAAGGCTTTCCGATAACAAAACCACTATTTTGTACTTGCAGTGCATGTATCATACCTTGCATCTCAAATAAACTAATATGCAGGCACTCCAAGTTTATTTGGCACGTATTGAGATATTTACATCTGTATACATTTTATTGACTTTGCTAGGATTTTCCTATGAATTTTTTAATTATGGAATTATGAGCAAACACTCAAAAAAGCGCATAAAATTGTAAGCAGTAACATAATAAACTTTGAATATCATCGAAATTTTAAAATTACTTTCGAGATCACAAAAAACAGACTAGACGGAATTCGAATATACTTAGAATTACAAATAGTAGGAGTTATGACACGGTTACATGGTTAACATCCGGTTACAAGCTAATGTAACTTGTAACTTCTTACACGCTTAGAAATCTGGCTTCGTTTTTTCAAACTAAACCATTCGTATACTTGATATGGGGTATTATAGCACTTTTCATTAGTTGATATCTACTATTTCGTTAGTAGTGTCATCAACCAAAGCTACCACTTACAACAAATTTCTACTAATCGACACAATTACTTCATATCTACTAAAACGAAGACCTAGATTACTAGAAATAGAGGAAATAAATCATAAACCCTGCCAATCTACAAATAATATAAGCGCAGACTTTGAATTGAAACACGCAATGGTCGTTGGTGCTACGATACCTGTGCATAAATAGTTAAATTATTAAAATTTACGATACACTTCCATTTAATTCACACCAAAAGCATTCTCATATCAACATTTTACAATGTCTTACGTATTGGTGAAGGATTTATTATCAAAACTGAAACTGGAATACCTACTACCAAATTTTCAAGGTAAGAATGCTGCAAATAATACTTTGTTATTAAAATAGGTCCCATTAATTTATTCTGTGCCAAAAAATCAAACAATTTGAAACGGTATTGATTCTTGGATTATAATTTTAAAGCCGTCGGGACTGAAAATCTTCAACCGCGAATCGCTTTCCTTAAAAATAAAGTTAAATTAAAAATTTGTATATAAATTAAAAGATATAAAATTCTATAGTGTTGAATCTCTATTGATAAATAAAGGAGCAGGATACTCCTTATATTCTGACATATCTTGGGTTTCATCTTCCAAACTACAAACAAAATATCATATTATGAAATAATATTTTAATTTCATGCTTAACGCAAGCAAATAATGTTTTTATCGATTCGTAGAACCTTGCCACACAATGTTGTTCCTTACCTGAAAATTAGAAATTGGAGTGGATGCATTCCCATCTAATTTTGCTCTCGATAAATCAAAATTCACATATGTATAGCTGTTTTGTAACATTTTGTCCAATTTTTCATTTAACAATTTGTCCATGTTGTATCAACAATAACAATTGACGTTGTAGATTGTTCCACGTTTAGCGTCTGAACTGTAATTCAGCTTCTAAACAAGGAAAAAGCTGCTGTAACTGGTGCAGTGTAGCAATCACAAAATGTAGGGAACACTACATTGTAGCAATCACAAATGTAGGAAACACTACATTGTAGCAATCACAAAATGTAGGAAACACTACATTGTAGCAATCACAAAATGTACGGAACACTACATTGTAGCAATCACAAAATGTAGGAAGCAACTGCATTGTAGCAATCACAAAATGTAGGAAGCAACTGCATTGTAGCAATCACAAAATGTAGGAAGCAACTACATTGTAGCAATCATAACGTTACTTTCGATTGGATGAAAGACTGCCTTATCCCATAACTTTGAACTTAAAAAATGGTGGAGTATTGATAATGCTTTTCTTTAACTGCTAACATCCTGGAAAAGCTAATAAAAATTTAATATTTTATTGCAGAACAAGATTATGACGACGAAGCTTTACTTGCAGCTACAGATGCTGACTTACAAACTTTTGGAATAACACTCGGAAACATTCGAAAGCTTCAGAAATCCATTCATCTTGTCAAAACAAATCAGGTTTTCGCATGCCATATTTGTCCAAACGGATTCCTATCATTAAGTCAACTAATGGTCCATCTTAAAACTCACGGACTTCTTCAAATGGGTTATTATAAATGCATTCATTGCAATGCCGTTTATAATTCTAGAAATTCCTTCTACGTTCATTATAGATCATTCTTCAAAACTCACCACAGCCCTAAACCAATTCAATTTAGCACTGCTGAAGTTCAGGAAGATTTCGTTGACACAAATGAACATTGCTTTTCAGAACCCAGCGATATTGATTTTATCGAAGGCACAATATATTCGGTTAAGAATGCAGCAGCAAAATTCGTTGCACACATCATGTCTTCGGGAAAAGTTCCCTGGTCAACATGCGAAAATTCAATAGTTGAACTCAAAAAGTTGACCAAAGAGATAGTGGAAGCCTGCAAAAAGGTTGCTTTTAATGCTTCCAAACTGTCAAGTGATGAGGAAAGAATTGACTGCATACAAAAAATGGACATGTTTATCAATCCGTTTTCATTAGTAGAGTCAAAGTATAAATTTGACAATTTTTTAAAAACTAATGGTTACCTTGTGTCCCCCACAAGCATAGTTTTGGATACAGATGTGAGGTTCGAAAATAGATGTGCACAAGGAATACAACAATACAGACCAATATCAATGCAATTTGTGCCCATTACAGAAACTTTACTTGCAATTTCCAAGAACACAGATATGTTGAATAGACTAAACAAACCGGGAGTAACACAATCTGGTATTTTTAAGTCATTCACATCCGGTAGCTTATATAGGGGGGAGCAGGCAACATCAGATAATATAATTTATATTACTATCTTCTACGATGACGCAGAGGTTGCCAACCCTTTGGGTTCCAGAGCTGGAAAGCACAAACTTTCGCAATTCTATTACACATTCACTGACTTAGCAATGCACTTGCAATCCGTTAGATCAAACATCTTTCTGTTAGCTTCTGTTAAGGCCGAAGATATGAAAATTTGTGGTCCAAATACAGTGTTAGAGCACATCGTTAAAGAATTGAAACACTTAAACGCCTCTGGTATTGATTTAACTGTCATGGGACGTATAGTGAATTATAAAGTACGCGTTGCACAATTCGTTGGAGATAATTTGGGTTTGCATACAATTCTTGGTTTTACTGAGTGTTTTAATGCAAATAAACCTTGTAGACGATGTAGAATCCATAAAAAAGATGCATTAAATACGATTGTGGAACCAAAGCACTTATTACGTGATCACAACAATTATGAAATAGACTGTAATTTAAATGATTTATCTCAAACAGGGATTAAATTTAGATCGGTGCTCAATGATTTGCCATACTTCCATGTAACCAAAAATCATTCATTAGATATTATGCACGATATTTTAGAAGGAGTATGGCCTAACTTGTTCCGATTTATTATTAATTATTATATTCATGATAAATTATTTACTTTAGAACAATTAAATCTTAGTTTAGAATCATTTTATTACGGTCCTTATTTCAGCAAGTGCAAACCCTCAGACATCAAAGATACATTTTTAAAGGGATCAGGTAGTGGGAATCAGACTGCATCCCAAAATCTTTGTTTAATGGTTTGCCTTCCTTTAATTATTGGACATTTGGTGCCAAAACATGATAAACATTGGCTTTTATATGCCGTACTGAGAGATATATATAACATAGTTATATCTTCTGAAATATCAGTTAGTGACATATGTTTGCTGGATACACTTGTTACTGAATATTTGTTCGGCATTCAAAATACCATGGGACGTCAACTCACTCCGAAACACCATCACTTATTACACTACAAATCCGCTATTGAGAGCATAGGACCATTGAAACAGTTTTGGTGTATGGCGTACGAAGCAAAGCACAGGTTTTTTAAGAATGTAGCACATTCTACAGGAAATTTTAAAAACATTGCTAAATCGTCGTCGTACCGACATCAACTGTTTGTAGCGTATAACATGATGATTAGTAATTTTACAGACAACCAAATTCAGTACTTTGACTATAAAATTGATGATTTACGATTGCATGGAATGCGCGATCTAATAGAAAGCTGTGGCTACAGCTCCCAGGATGACTATAAAACTGTGGAAAAAGTAATCATTGGCTCCTTGGTGTACTATCTTGATTCAATAGTATTTATTGAAGCAAATTGTGACGAATATGTATTTGGGAAAATATTAAAAATAATAATTCCTGATCTTATTTTTGTAGTAGAGGAAATGACTGGTAGTTTAGATGAACATTATATGTGTTTTCGGATAACCAGTAAGTTTTTAAGCCGTGTTATAAATCCATTAAATTTAACCATGAAGGCCCCCATGAGTATAATAAAAAATTCGGAGAACTCCGACTCCTTTGTTATAGTGCAACAAAAAATTTAATGTAATCACTGAAGAAATCCTTTGTCAACAAGTGAAATATGTACAAAATCTACCACCCTATTAGAAAGCATTGTAAACAGCATTATAATACAATAAGATACCTAACATTCAAACAAAATAGCAATCAGTTAAAGCGTCTTTGTGTAGCAATCACATATCCCTAATTTGTATAGCGAGTAGCAATCACAGAATGCGGTAGATTAGCAGTAGCATTCGCCGAGTTAGTAGCACCAACTGTACCACATCATTTTCAACATGGGTGAGCAATTATTTGCTGCTCTTCTAACGCTTGTAACATTTAGAGGGGAAATTAATAAACATTTTAATAATTTTTTTACCATTCTTTTCTACCATTCATACCATTTTTTGCGGTTTTATATAAAATATTTCGTTAAAATGTTTGTGATTATACCGTTTTTAAATTATTCAGGACATGTCAGTTGCCTTCGTTGAAATAAACAGTTCTCAAGATACTGTTTTCAGTATCAAAGATTTAGATTTATCGGCTTGCGCCAGCCCATCCTCGCATGACGAATCGTTGTCTCCAATTGCGTCTTCTCCAATAGTGTCATTTCCAGATTCTCAAATTGTGGAATCGAATAGGATAACGGGAACGGAATTACAAATTTTCAATAATCCTTCAAGTACTGCTCCGTATTGCTTTGTAAGATATTCAATAATATAACCATTTCTTAAAATGTGGGAGTTTCTACAACGGCAATTTATTCATTGGAACAGGACATTAAATGTGTGTTGGAGGGAGACCATAGAACGAAAAAGATTGTGGTCCATAAACACCCCCAACAGGAATTTATATTCAGGGACGATCGTAGAAATGTTGCTGCCGTCCTAATAGAATCCATATTTGCGAAATTAGGCCCATAGTAAGTTTTTACCGATAATATATTTTTTCGATAACAATGGACATTAATTTTTTGCCTGTTTTCGAAAATTTAATAGTCCGGGGAAGGATGCTATGTCAGAACTAGCGAAGGACTTGGTGAATAAATTTAGCTGCCTTGGAAATCCTACAGAACGTGATAAGGGGGCTTCCATGTGGTACTTCTACTGCACTGGAATGCCAAATGCAGTCGGATTTTTAGAGGATAGGATGAAATCGCAAAGACCGGGGTTTTTAAAAAAAATGGGTTTGGCGAGGAAGAAAAATCGTAACGTCTTGCCATTTTATGATAGTTCAGGTTGGGAGTCTGTCGATGAAGGTAAATAAAATTTATATTTCTTACTTTTACTGAATCAAAGCATTTGCTGAAATTAAAAATTATTTTAGAGGAAAATCCTGAGCCTGATGAAGATAAAGTGCTATATTTACAAAATAGCTTTGGCAGAGACGTTCCACGTATTATGGGACAAACTGTGTTCCAACGGAGAACAACAATAAGGACAAACAATTTAAATATTGTTGCAAACACATGGCCGCGATTGCTTGACACAGCCGATATGGTATTTCCATAATAAACCACATGAAAATCAATATTTAAAAAAAATCAAATTGAATAATTTGTGGGTGCTTTTGACCTTTGCGGAATACGCTAGATTCAACAAGATTTTTCTACGAGGCATCCAGAAAAATCACTCTTGTTGTATAAACGATGGACAAGTATTGCCAAGACTCTAATGGATTATTGCGAATTCTTGGGACCAATGAAGTTATTAGGAATTAGCAAATCTCGCAGTTTGTTTACACAAGGTAACATGCGATAATTAATGCTAGCCGTGAACTACACTGCTGAAATGTTGATTCTGTCTCATTTTTTTGATTTTGTACGTCGGTGTATATAGTTTTGTTGCATATTATATTTAATTTTTCCAATTCTAAGCGCATCAATGCAGGTTTATTCCCTACTATTGGTAGGTAATACACAATGAAAAATCTCATTGTATCTCTAACCACATCTCATGCCTACAGTGCAATGTTGCGTTTGGGAGAGTGTAGAGTTCCTTGAATAGTGCTAGGAGTACCGGTACATGCAAAATCTCAAGCGCAATCAAAACTTCCATGGAATCACGACCAATTGCTGCCATTATACATTATTTTTAAATCCATCTAAGTATGGCCGAGTATTCTCAATTAGCTTACGACAACATTAATCATAATAATCTTAAAAAAGTCACAACTTACGAGAATTATCTCTTTGACACTGCTTCGAATCAAGGTAATGCTTATTGCAATCATAATGAAGTTTTTAAACGAACGATTCGATTAGATCCAATGACAGTCTACTGATTATGACTTTGTTTTACCGTTTGATTTTGTCAAGGTAAAAGCTATGGAAATACAGTCAGTATCACAATAGAAGACCTACTGTTGCACAGTATAATAGCTGAGGGGGCATACGGAAAAGTTTACAAGGTAAATAAATGTTATTAATTGTTAATGTGTAAATATTTGCTCAGGATTTCAGGTCCATAATTATTTGTAAAATTCCAATAAACATTGCGTCAAACAAGTGAAACGGATGAAAAGTTGGTATTTAAATCCAAAGGTCAACAATGTTGAGAATCATCTTTATCCTACAATTATATTTGGTTGTTTCTAGGCTCGATCAATAAAATGCAACTCGGACTACGCCTTGAAAAGAATAAAACGTAGCGTTGACGACGACGTCAAAATACATTTCAACGAAAGAAACTACATGATGATCAGTAACAGCCCTCATGTAGTGACCCTACTTGCTACATTTGTATCTAAAGAATACGTTAACTTTCTCCAGGAATTTTGCCCATGTAATGTAATCTTAATCACTTATAAGTATATGTTACAAGTTCATCTTCTATAAGGCTTAACTGGTTTCACAGATGGAAACTTAGACGAATTTATGGAATCCACCGTCATACCTGTGGAATTTGCAACGGTTTACTTTGTGGAAATGTTAGAAGGCCTACGCTATCTGCATTCAAAAAACATAGTTCACCGAGATCTGAAAGCCCCCAATTTTGTGATTGCAGCAGACCGTCATATAAAATTAACTGATTTTGGATGTGCAACTATAATTACAAAGGTCTGCTAAGTCATTATTAATCCTAATTTGGATTTATTGGATTATATGTTCTCTTTATACAGCATTCGGAATTTGCGGAAGGATATATAGGCACTTACAGCCATCACTCACCAGAGACATCGAAAAGGGACGTGTATAGTCATAAGACTGACTGTTGGGCACTTGGAGTTCTTGCATTCGAACTCTTTACTGACGGACACCAAATGTTCATCGAAGGAGAATCGAAAAAAGAAATCTACGAGAACTTAAGCAGAAGAGTATATATTCGCTCTCGGTTGGCAGTTATTTCTGACAGTGAAATAAAGAAAATGATAACCAGCTTATTGGAATACAACCCCTTAAAACGGTCGGACACCGAGAGTGTCTTTCAGTGGAAGATTATTTGGGAAAAATTTGGATTTTCAACCGAAAATATTCGCTGTGGTAAGAAGGGTTTGTTAGTTTAACTGCTTGGAATAGGCTATACTATTTGAAGTATGGTGATTGATATACTACGCTTTGTTTTGTTTAAGTTCCAATGGAGTCACTTTTTGGCGTTATGGATATGAAAACACCCGCATATCAATTATCAAAAACAGAAGTTATTGATAAAATTTCCCTGACTCCGGACAAAATCATGACAGACGATCTTTCATATTTTGGTTTCGAATATACTCGAGATAACCAAACATTAGTTTCTGGTAAATCGCAATGTTTTTCGAAGTACCAATACATGTTCTAATGTAGAATTTTTGAAAAACGATTAGGTGATGGTGTAGAGAAGATGTTGAACCGTATCCGGATTTTAGAGGCTTCCTTAGGAGACATTAAATCTGAAAATGAAGTATTGAAGGAAACTAATAAAACGTTATTGGTAACAACAGAAAAATCTGAAAAAATGCATAAGGATCTACAGGATTGTTTGGACAAATCTGCCCGACTTGAAAATGATTTAAAAGCGTCTTTAGAAAGAGAAAAAATTTCAAATGAGAAAGTTGAAGATATGAAGGTTAAACTGGCCATTGTATCCATTGAAAATGCTGAACTCATTAGTAAATACGTTACACCCAAACCAGTTAAGGGTGATCTCTTATCGAAAAAACCTCTTGGGTCACAGAGAGGAAAATTTTCTCAGGTCTCTCATGAAGCGCCGCCAACTTTGGAGATTGGAGAGCAACCCAATGTTGTGAACAGTTCTTCCGTGGACGTGGAGATTCCAAATATAAATGAAAAACCAAGTAAAACAGCTAAACATTCAGGTTCAATACATTTCAGGTTTTGAAGATGAAGTATTTACTAACGCTACAGCTATTTTTTATTTTAGATTTTCGATGCTGTTTCTGTAATCTTGAATACACTCACAAAACATCACTTTATCGTCATGTCAAACAAATACACAAAAAGACTACAAAAGTGTTTACTTGCCGCAAATGCAAGAAAACTTTTGAATACAAGACTTCCTATAAAGATCATCTCAATGTTCATACTGGAAAGAAGCCTCACAAGTGCAACAAGTGTGGTGAATCATTCGCCAGATTTCCAAATCTGGCATATCATATGAAGAAAAACCACGGAACTGCAAAATGAATTTATTTTTTAGTGTAACAATTGAAGAATATATAGTTTTCACCTGTTAAGCGCTTACTTTCTAATTAGTTATACTCTTTGGTCATTTCTGTTGAAGATGTTGAAGTTTGGAATTATATTTGCGGTGAACTGTCTTATAATACACTTGTCGTTATTTTTTTAACATTAACTCCAGTATTCATTCGTGCTTAAAAATTTGTATTTTTTGTTGATATACAAAATATAGTTTTGTTCCCATGACTATTACTGAGTGCTAGTGTATGCACTTGCTATTATAAAAAGTGTAGCAATCACATGCATGTGAATCATGTTGATTATAGCAATCACATGCACGTGCATCATGTGGAATGTAGCAATCACATGCACGTGGTGTAGCAATCACATACACGGATTTTCATTAATACTGTAGCAATCATTATGCCTTCAATCATAAACGGCGTAGCAATCACCTTGTGCTTTCGTAAAGAGTAGCAATCAGGTGTTCCTATTATCATCAAGAGTGTGGCAATCACATGCGCACGCTTCCAAACAAAGGATTGACTCTTGTCTGAATTTATATAAGGCTGCGGACAACATTCTTCCAAATATGCGATGTATCTGCATACTTTTCAATGCGTCTATCAGTTTTAAAAAATTTGCAATGTTTTACAAACAATATCGTTTTGATTTCAGATGATATTAATCTGGCAGCCTTTCTACTACTTCCCCACGTTCTAACACAATGTGGAAGGAAGAAGTTAGACATATCAGTGGAGCCACAGAATTCTAGAAAATCTGGAGGAAAACGGAAAAGAAGTAACCAGTCCGATAGAGGAACTGTAAAAGTGTCACGAATTGAGGCTTTGGAGTCAATGTTTGTAAATAAGCCAGTTAGTTCTAAATTCTTAATAAACACAAACTTTAAATGTATATCACAGAGGAATCTAAATAGAGTAACTTTTTAGGAAAACTACAACCCTAAGGAGATTTTAATGGGAAATCAACTGAAGACTCCATTCATTCTGGCATTGGGGAGTCTCTGTGATCTTTCTTTCAAGCAATTTTGGGTTGTACTTCAAAATTATCTTATACCATGTCAACCAAACTTCCTGTCGGCATTAGACACATGTTACAAAGCACACATTGTTTTAAATGTCGAGTTTGGTAAACAATCGGCCGCGTCGTGGGATTTTGTAGATATTGGCGTCTTTGGTAGATTGATGAATCCGCAGAAAATATCACCGGCCGTACAAGCGTTGCTAGGGCAAATTACATCACGCTTTGGCACGACAGAATAAATGCGCTTAATTTGTTAGGCACCTTTCTGAACAGTTCACGATCCCTTTTTAAATTTTAAATAAATGTTATTGTAGCCGGGTAAAATTAAATGTTACTATAACATGTTTGTTTACAAGAAAATATTAACATTGAGTTGTAAATTGTTTAAGAAACTGTTTAATTCGTTCCCAATGACTTCTCGTTGAAATTATAAATAATATTCTAAGGCCCTGTGGAGTATAGGTTCTAAAACGGCAGCCAACTCTTGGCGGCTACCCCGTATACCCACCTACCTAACTGCTGCCTACAGTCAGTGTAAAATGAAAAAATGCAACTAAATTGAAAACGAATGAAATAAGCTACCGTGGATATGAATAACAAACAATAATTATTATTGCAGCTGAAAATTTTTGTCTGTGTTTTCAATTTATTAAATTTTACCCTGACTAGGCAGTAGTTAGGTAGGTGTGGACACAGGGTAGCCGTCCCGAGGTGGCTGCCGTTTTAGTACCGATAACCCAGTAGGCCAACAATATTATTTATAATTTCAACGCGAAGTCATTGGGAAATGATTAAATCAATTTCTAAAGTACTGTTAGATTATATAGCAATATTGATTATTTGTATTTCTGTGGGACTTTGTAAAATAATCTAGGTTTTATTTTATTGCATCTCAATAAATCTAAATAATAAAATTGACAGCTGGGGCAAGGTGATTTATTTGTCCGGGGTACTCCGATACACGGCGGAAAATCTTAGGGGCATTATGATATTTTTACTTACCTTATATTGAGCAATAGTCGTTACCCTACATAGTATTATGCATTTACCTGGCTAAGAGCAATGTTTACCCTATTTTGGCTTTTGCCTTTACTCAAAATAGGCTAAGTTTTTTTACGTTGCGAAAGCTGGAATTACTCTATTTAGAGCAAAAATTTTACTCGATATCGGTAAATAACGGTTACCTGGAGCGCCAGGTTAACGTTTATACGCAAATAAGGTGTTCACTGGGTATACACAATGTCGACCAAGTTTCTCATCGATATTGAGTGCTTAGTTCTAAGCGTGTATGTAACTTTAGCACACCATATCTGTTTGCATCGAACCAGGGATTTCTGGTGGTTTCGATTTTCAAAATTGAAACATTTGTCACAAACTCAGCAAGCGAATCAAAAATAGTATTGTTTCCAAATGATATGAGCACAACATTAACAAAGGTTTGGCCCGCTGCCGAAAATAATCAACAAAAGTTCTAAATGCAAGTCCAAAGTTTGATAATCGCACCCGTACGCTTTTGAAAAAATATCAGTGTACTTTTCTTAGTTAAATAAATAGTTCTCCAACCAGCAGAATCACAATTGTTCCGTATACCAAAAGCATATTTAACTTTCAGGCATTTGCTACCTTATTTTTGAAAACATCGGCGGATATAAAATTGAAAATCGCCCAAATGTACTTCCTATATGTTTATTAGCGGGCATGGACAGTAACCACTTGGTGAGCCATAATCAAACTAATTATTTGTCATTATTTCATTATAGACGCAGTGTTAAGCATTGTCCTTGCTACATGTTGGTTGACAAAACAAGCCAACGTGGGCTTAACTTACTTTTATGTGCGGATAAGCACGAATTCTCAATTCAAATCTGCAAAGCCTACAATTTTCTAACAAGTATTTAAATACATAAGTACTTTTGATATATAAGTGCCGTGTGCTGCGCTCATGGTTTTCCTGAACGGACAGGCACATCGCATTTCATTACTGCTTTCTCCCTAAAACCATTTACATAAAGTATTATAAATAAACTCGGACTTACAAGGACAATAAATGACAATTATGTTTCAGGAGTATGTTTGTTATTTATTATAACGAAGTTTGCACAGTGATTGAGACATCTGAATCTGAAGTACATACATTTAGTTGAAAGAAGAGACCATGTTTGCACTTTCGGCCACAATTAAGGCTCAAAATTTAGTCACATTAAAGCCGAATATTCATATTGATGAATGCAAAGCTTTGTTTAAAAAAATTATACAATCCTTTTCAAATGCACGATACTTCTTTTTCACATTGTGTGATCTATTGTTTGCGTCAAAGCGATTTTTGTGTATATTGCAATTTGTGTGGTACATTTTAAGTGTCGGCCGTTGACAATTAAGACAAGAGGTCGCAAAAATTCTTCGCATTCTTCGATAGACAATGCCTAGGCAAATGTTCGCCTGGACGGACACCGTCCGTCCAAAAAAGACATGGTATTTTTGAAGCAAATATTTAACAAATGAAAAAATGATCTAAAATGTGATCGGTAAAGTTGTAATGAAAACTCAGATGACAACTAAAGTTTGCTCCT
>JABASC010003274.1:0-14681 GCA_019776185.1 Plutomurus gul
GGGGGGGGGGGGGACAAATTGTCTTACAACTTCATCAGGCATGAGAAAAATCTAAATTACCGGAGCCAATGTTGGAAGTTTTTCGCTTCTGACATTCGATGGTGGATAAGGTAATTCGATGATTTTCAGCTGAGCAGCCCTCTCGTCATGTCCACCTTGGGATCGTACGATACACTTGTATGATCCTACATCAGATGCCCTAACTTCTCTGATTTCTAGTGTACCGTCAAGATGTACAACGACCCGTGAAGAAACACCGGAAACCAACAGTCTGTAAAGTGAGACATCATTTATCTGTAAAATTCTATCAATCTGCAGAACATCGATGAGTTGAATTATTTACATTTGAAAACATTTCACTCACTCATCATTGTGTTCCCACTCGATTTCATACGGAAGAGCAGGATCACTACTAACTTTGCATTGAATGGTAGCCACATGCCCAAGAATAACCTGTGTGTCTGCAGGAGGCTGGATTATTTGCGTTCTCACCAAGATGGACACATGCGAGTTCCCTATGACAGTCCCTGCCACGTTGGAACGAATGCAAGTGTAATGACCACCATCCCTAGACCTAACAGCTGCGATCAGGAGACTTCCTGTGTCCAAAATTTGGAACCTCCCTTGTGAGAGCACTTCTTCCGTTTCTAATTCCATATGAAAACATTTTGGCTTAGCTGAGAGCATATAGTATATGATGGGTGGGGGATAATTCTATTGAGTATCGTTTTTATATATGGTAGCTAACGTTGTAAACATACGTTTAAATATAATTAGTAAAAGCACATACCATTTCTGTACCAGGTTACATTTGGTAGTGGCGCTCCCCCACATTCACAAAAAAGTGTCACGTCATTACCCTCCAAAACAGTCTTGTTCTCTGGTCCCTTTGTCATCACGGGAGGGGATGCTAGAAATTAGAAGGAATTCTTTGAATTTGTGTGCAATTTTAGAGAAATGTGACACAGACAGGACAAATAAGCTTTGCTCTCCAACTGGAACCAAAGGCAAAACAATTATGTGCACTTGTTCACAACTGCAATGCAATGCAACCATCTTCAGAAAAACTATATTATGAGCCAAACCAAGTGAGTGAATATTGAATATGCCTAAACATGCATTCATGGCATTTCAGAAACATTCAAGTACAGGAACTCGTGCACAGCTATGGTGGGTTACACTAAAACCGAAATGAATTCTTATTAAATACAGCTGGAGCAACAATTGTAGTGGACTATTCTAGTGTAGAAAAATACCAACAAAACTCTAGTGTCAAGACTATAAGTGTGTAAACTACCTTGAAAAAGTGCTATGTGTGGGTACAATTACATAATTGTGCAAATCTATTTTCCTAATAAAAACTTTGAGTTGTAATCCCAACTCACAATCAGTTTTTTAACCAAGCTGAAAATGAAAACGGTTCCAAATAAACAAAAAAAGCTCATATGGTAGTTGATAGTTTAGGAATTTTTCTCGTAGTTATTGAAGCTACATTCTTTTACCATCTTTACGCTTGGCCAAAAGTAGATCATGATATGTAAGTTTGACAACTTTAGTGTTGGACGGATTCCTTTTAGAGCGAGGATTCATCTTACTCAAATCTGAAATGTTCATCGATAACGAAATAGCACTAAGAATATTATTTACAAATCTTTCTATGTGATATTACCAAATACAGACTTTACCTAGGAACGAATTTCTAGCTTAAAGTTAGGCCTTAATAGAATTAATTACTTACAAGTCTGAAATTGTGTGCAGTCATCTGCTGATGATATCATATGTATACATACAAGGAGAATTTTAAAGGACAAATAGAAATCACTCACTTTTAACCCTGAGCCAAGTGTAAGCATTAGCTTCACCCGCGGCATTGGCAACCCAACACTGATACATTCCACTATCTTGAGCACGAAGGTAGTGAACTGTTAGAGAGCCCTCTTGATCAACTGAGTAGCCGGGTAAATCAACACCGTCAATTTTGGTTGTGTCTTTGAACCTTTTTAGTCAGAAAATTGATACACTATTAGTGCGTCTTGAACAAGAGAAACAATTTATAGGTGATAGTGATAACACATTAAGAGAATGCATGAGACAGACCATGTTATATTTGGCTTGGGGACACCAGCAGTAGAGCAGTGGAGCACGATTTCCTTGCCGAATTCTCCAAATGTTTCTGTTGGAGCGGCTTGAGTGAAATATGGCTTTTCTGTGAACATGAGATATGCAGGAATTACATTTTTATGCTGTGCTTGTTTCATGCAATTTATATCTATCAAACGGAAGGAATACTCTGTCTGAATAATTGTTAGCAACAAGCATACATATTTACCTAAAACGGATACATGGGCTGTGGCAGATTGCACAGGATACATTGAATTCCGTAATCTTGCTTGACATGTGTATTCACCCCCGTGTGAAGACTCTACTTTTAAAATAGACAAAGTTCTGTTGTACAAATCATTGAAAGAGGTTTGAATTCCAGAAATTTCAACTGGCACCCCGTCCTTCAGCCAAATTGTTTCCAGCTCATGCAGCGGTCTTGCGTTAGCGATACACTGGAATGAAACCATAAAAGTTTGTGTCAAACTGCAAAAATGTGTGAGTTCACCTCTAAAATGTAACTCTTTCACAGAGATATTCTATAGCTACATAAAATAATTTAGAAGTAGAAAAACGAACCTGAAGCTCGAATTCACTTTGTCCCTTTGATATTTGCACATCCTGCGGGGGTACAATGATGGAAGGAGGAATTTGTTCCGGTATCGATTCGCCGTGATTTGTCACCACAACTTGAATGTATCCTGATGTCTCTTCTAGGCCCAAGTGCGTGTTTGTGGCCCGGGCTCTGTAAGCTTTTTGGTCTGCCCCGTTAACATCTAAAATGATTTGCTTGAAATCGGGTGTGGAAACGAATTTATTGCCGTAGAGAAACGCATTGTCTCTTGATTGCCACAAAACCGAGGGTGGTGGATGGCTTCTTATTGTTGGCAATTCCAGTACGGCCGCTTCGCCCGACCGAACTACTACAGTCTTTTCCTCTTGCGATTCGAAAGGGGTCATATCTAAGACACATACAAATTTCTCGTTCGTATACATTACACCCTACGCTGGCAGAAATGAATAGCTCGATGTTTACATTTATGTCAAAATTCAATTGTAAAAGCGACTCACATGCGACAGTAACGCGTATCTTCTCGGAATAAATTGCTCCCACATCATTCCTGGCAATGCATTGGTAATCTCCAGCATCTTCCAGTCTGGATGACTGAATCTTGTAAAAATGATCCGTACTAAACTGTCCCAAGTAGCGACCATCTTTCAACCACCGATATTCTGGCTGCGGTATACCTGTAATTTAATTTGACGACAGTCTTTACTTTTGTATTTATTCAAATATCATATCTCATTGTTATAAGGGAGATGAAAATTGCATTTGTACTGTCTTGCAAAAATTTGTAAATGTGACAAGATATGAGGGACATGACATACTTGACTTTTTTAGTTTTAAACTGCAGTACATGTACTCTTAACATATTTAATAACTACTTAAATTTATAATAGCGGACATAGTAAAACTAACATTTGGACTGTTGGCGAAATCACTAAGAGATAGTATGTAGCAAAGAGATAGTATGTAGCCTACTACATACATAGTTCTAAATAAATGAAGATGGTAGATCCGTTAACCCAAATTTCAGAAAAATGCAAATATTAGATGTTTGTGGACAATTTGAGCAGGTCAAAAATTAAATAAGTAGAAAATCATCTCAAATATACTGTACACAACATTAACATAAATTGTGTATATTGTGTTTATATTTGGTTGATTTAACCAAATGTTACTTTTATAAGCTTTATTTCCAGTTGCATCAATACTACTTTTAAGGTAACAAAATATCAAAATTCTGAGGTCTGTGTTGAACTAGTTCAGTTGGATGGTACTACATACATAAGGTACATTATAATTACATCTAAAAATGCAGTGAAATGTGCTCTCGGACTTTTTTCGCCACCGTAGTTGATGTGCACATAATTGAGCAATGGAAATGGTTAGAAAGAACTAAGAGGAGGCATCCTATGAGAATGAGAGCGAATCCTGTAAGAGGCAATCCAAACCACAAGACTCAAGAAGATCGTGCTAGTCATCATGACAATATTTCATTACATTTCATGACTCAACTTACCTCTTACCACCAAATCGAATGCAAATCAAAGCGATCCTGTTCCCAGATAGTATTACAAAATGAATATATGATTCACGTTAGAATGAGCAAACCCCCTTGGTATCTCTTTCGTCAATTCGAAAAATGAAAAGGCGATACAGAAATGAAATCTAATACCACCGTAAAAAATAAATAACAAACAAGTCAAATGCAAGAAATTTAAGGAAGTAAATGATATCTAAAACTACAAGTGAATTACAAAACGGTCGTAACACGCTTAGGCAATTTTTTTAAGCTAATTTGCGTATGCACACCGTACTACTCTGATATCTATATCCAAATTGCTTATTGTGTACTCATACTAACCAAGCGAAATTGTGTATTATAGTATGCAAGAATTTTGTTCATATGGTGGTGCCATATCTGTGTGAAATTACATACATCACACAGATGTTTTGAGTAGAAATGTGAGCTAGCGTCGTCGGTGAAAATCCTACAGATTAGATTAGATAGTGCTACTATACGCTAACAAAGTTGCCACTTTGGCACAATCCCTCTAAATTTTAAATAGCTTACAGCAACCAACGAAGCATAGTCACCTGGATAACTTTTGTCCTGCAGCATCTTTGTTCGTTTAGATAAGTTACAATACTTTTTTCTGTTATTGTTAGTAACTGCCTACTAATACGAATCTAAAGCCCCAAGCTCTGAGTACAAAGGGAGGAAAATATCGTGTCATCAATCTTCCAATTTCATAGCATCCATCTTATGTAGTGTGAAGAAGTAAATACCCAATATATGTAAGTGTACTATCGTACATACAAAGGTGTACACATCAATTGCAGCGAAGTCGAATGGCTGAATTGGAGAACAATGCGTACACAAGAAGAAAGGAAAATGCACACACAACGGACCCTCTCTCTGCATATAATATGTACTACAGATTTAAGAAGCTACCTTAATGCACGCATTGCATCCTTATATAGACGAGATCTGGGAACTGAAATTCAACTGCAAAAAATGCGATTTTCCAAGCAATTTACAATGTCTGGCTTAATTCTCTGTTGTGCCCGACTCTGAAGTGAGTGAGTGAGTGAGTGAGTAAGTGAGTGAGCCAGAAGGTTGAGAAAAAGGGCCACACGTAATCGTCGTAGGCAACGAACGTTTGTTTCGTAGCTGCAGCAGCAAAAGAAGAATAAAGAAACTTCTGAGCAGAAGGCTAATACTAGAATACATGTTTGATATATGTAATACTTGTACTTTATACATAGTCATTGGATTTATAGACAATAGAGCACGTTAACAATAATATTTCAAGGTAGGTCTATCTACATGGATGGTCTGATTGTGAGTAGTCATGGATGTACTTTGTCTTCAGTAAAATACCTTCAATTTTCTGCTCAACCAACTTTGCGACTCATCATGAAATCACTGTAAAAACTTGGATCATTGAGTTCCGAGGTGAATCATCTTCATTATTGCGTATTTGTCATTAAACAAACGTTGTTCAATGCTCGCTCTCAAGTGCAATAGTACAAACAACTACACACTTGATTAACTTCATAAATACCTTACAAACTAATGCAATATGGTGTATTGTATTACATATCATCGTGTTCAAGTTATTGCAACTAACTAGTAGTACTAGTCAGAGAGCGTGACAAATTATAGTTATTTGATAACAGTAATAGTTGCCTATTCATTCACATTGTCAATTATTCAAAAGATATTTTTGCACAGTGAGAATTCATCGCCAAATTCCGTATGACAATTGTGTTCTACAACAATCAAAGACTTTTCGATATTTTTCAGCATTTTTATTGCTTTAGGACTATGACATCGTAGTTTGTACAGATGAGAATTTAAAATTACATAGAATTCCACTTACAATGAGAATTGTATGAATTCACAGTGGTAAATAGACATCTCGATCTATTAGATGATATTTCATATGATCTACAATTACAAATATGGTTGGCAGTTACAGTTTATTGTATTGAGTTTCAGTTGATTGTTGGCCGTAAAGGAATCGTAAGGCAAAGAAAAGCTATTTCGTTTTACAATTGTAATATTTACGGTCAAGATATTTCCATTGTGTTTGCAACAGGGAGACTGACGAAAGGTAGGACACAAATAGAATTCATTCAGGTGAAAAGAAAAGACGGCTTGAGCCTGGACTTTTCACAATGAGTCACAAATAACAATGCTGCATACAAACAGATTGAAGAAAATGCGTCTGAAATTGTAAATGATCACAAGAATAAAATGCATTTTCAGCTCTGTGAAGCACAATTTACCCTCTCCCCCAAATCATCCCTTGCTTCCTATTTATATTAAGTCTTGTTGCGTACACACGTTAGTCTGTGTAATTTGTATTTACATACTACTCTGGGGAAGACTGATAGGTACTAGAATAAGAGTGTGTTAAGTAATACTTTATTTTCACACTCTGAAATCTTGCATTTTGACCCCAAACAGCAAAACCAAATTCAAGATCATTCTGGCTTCTGCCTCGCCTTCACTACCCCAAAGTGCACAATCACGACTCTTTATAATAACTACCGAGACTTTTATTCGTAATATCAGTGGATGAGCAGACAGAAGTTTTTATTATACTTTTTTATATCTTTCAATAGTAAGTATACCCAAATATCCATTAACTAAGAGGATTGCATATTGCATCCCCATACCTTACCTATCTTATACATGGTACAAAGTTCTGATACAACAAAATGTCAAAATCTCAGTCCGTACACATTACCAGAGTTAACATGGCATTTCATGATGAGATTGTTGACGGGATTGTACTTTGATTTTAGATGTTGCAGTTGCAGTAGTGACTGTATGCTGGCCAAGCTATGACTGCAAATGAGCCCTATATACTGTACTGTAAGACACTTATACTTGGGCGTATTGCCCTTGCATCACGGCTCTATAGACTACTCACTACGTAAGTACTCTTGATGCAGTTACGTGTAGTCCATGTTTTAAGCACACACACAAAACAACATATCAACATGCAATCCTTCAGACAGGCAATGGAGTACAAACTACAAACACGATGCATTTGGAATACTAGTAGAAGAAAAGCATTGTAGTAGACGTAGTACGTGGGGAAGTGTACCCTGCTGGTTTGCTCTGCATGTCACTCTTGCAAGGCTATCCCTCCCCAGATGAGAATTCTTAAGTTACCTAACGTTGCGTCACGTTACGTAGGGTTCGCCGAGAGTGCTCGTACTATGAAAAGAAATAGAATGAGTAGGTAAGCTGGCGTATGTACTGTATAGGTACTTCCTCTGATTGTGAGAGGGAGGAATAGTATAGAATGTAAGTGAATATAGAATAGTGCGTAGATCTGCGCTGTTAGAGGAATACAAGTGAGGAGAATACACCCAGGACAGGACAAGTGCGTTGTCTGTACCCACACAAAAAACCTTTCACGACGAGATTCACAGCCCGAATAATACTCCACAGTGCTTTTCTCTTTGTAATAATTATGCTTAGACTTATTCTATAGGTATTGCAGTCTGCCTTTTTCTACTTGTGTTTCTCTACAACATTACGATGGTGGACCTTAAAGACCTGCTGAACCGATAGTAGGAGAAAAAACTACCCACTAGCCCAGGAAACGGAACGCAGCTCTGTTAACTTCGAAAACCTCGTCTTACTCAACCTTCAAAAATTCATGCTGTTGTATATTGTTCTTCACAGATTGTACTCTCTCTCTCTCCACTTTCTGTTGCTACACATTAGTGAGCTGGTACTTGGTACAAACTTGAGAGCGTTTACAATCAACATCCCGTCCAGTACTAACTAACCGCAGTAGACGCCGAGAAGCCCTACACATTCTTAAGCTAAGCCCAGGACCTAGTCAGGTACATACATATACCAATGTATGTTTAATAGGATAGTACGCCATCACTATCTGTAAATACAAATCCATGTGATTTCACATGAATACATACGCAACTACAGTAGTAATAGGTACAAAAGTAGGAATAGATGGAACGAGTGTGCATGTTTGTGCACTATACTATACACATAGGTAATCTTATGACTGCAGCCATAAAAAGTGCAGGGACTACTAAATGCCTGCAAGTAAATATAAGTGGGGGAACAAAAACTTTCTACCTTATTCCTTTCCTTTAAAGTTTACATCCACTTTTCGATCTGGCTGTACTTTAAATTCAAGCAAGAAGGTATGAGTCCCTGCCAACGTCAAACTCAAATCATCAAATCGCTCAACTACATTCTAACAAGTTCTTGACTTTACATACAGATTGTTCAGGTGATAGCCACACTTGAAGAACCACAAGATGACATTTTTCCACTCTCCTGGCATTTACTGCCGCCATTCATTATTATAGCATCGTGTTCGGATGGATAAAAGCATTTTCATAACTGCACAATCGACTGAAATCAATTAAAAGTCCCTAATTATGGTTTAGCATCAACCGGTAAATAAAAATCGCGATGAAGATAACTTGTGTCATGTAAAAATGTGGGCATCAGTGTATTACTGTTCTCATTGCTATTAAAACAAAATTAGTGATTAGTGACTGGAAATCGTAAAAATCTGAATACTGAATATTATTATTGCAGTGTAACAGCAGGTGAAATCACAGGTGTCACTAACCATCACTAACTAAACGGCTGAATGATAAGACAGTATTAAAATCCTCCTGTATGCTTGATTTACTGGAAGATAGACAGTCTTGCAATTGTGACTCCAACATTAAATTAAGCCGGCACCTTTATAGCTACAACAGACAGGAAACAGAATCGAGAAAATTCTAATTGAAAATCACAAGTACCAAGGCGTGAAAACAGCCATAAAAGAACTACCAACAAAAAGCTGTAATATTATTATGCATTACCGACATTACAGTTATCATACTACTACTATCCATTGGTCTTGCTATATCGTTTGTGGTATCAAACAGGCGTGAAATATCGTTGTACGCTTCAATGAAGTGTTAAGTATTTATTGGCAAAACCTGGAAATACATTAACACATATCATTATGATTTTATATAATATATCACATTACAGCTTTTCTTAAGTAGCAAACCTGTGCGTGCCTTACTACCTATATTCGCAAGAAGTTTTCTACGTTGTGATGTTGAAATTAGAGATAAAGCCTCATCACATGCTATCACAATGTCAATATCAATTCAGCGTTCACGTTAGTTAATATACCTGTATTATAGTTGTATACGTACATAATACTAATACCAAACAATAGTACACAGAATTGATCATATCTGGTCCGTTGCAATCTATCAAGTATTATAATGCTTTTATCCAGTAACGCTCTGTGTAATGTAAAGTACTAAAATCATTCTAAAATTATTATTAAGTTCTGAGGAGCTCAGCTGCTTCTTCACTTACTCATCTCACAAATGGTCTTCAACGATTCCATAATCAAATGATCGATAGTCTTTTTTCCCACAAGTGAAGAGGAAATCAAAATTTCCCTTCAACTCTCATTGGCCCTGTCATTGTTGCTTGTACGAAATGTTGAGACCAGTCACCCCTTATTCCAAATTCCATGTCTAGTGCCATTGAGCTAATAGTTGGCTTGGGTACAAACTCTAACCCCAGCCTTTCATTTCATGCCATCCTTCAACTAACATCCTTTTCCTCTTCACTGTAGTATGAAATTCATGTTTTCCTAACTGCTCGCCAACCTCCTCCTCTTTTTCCTGTCGTGTAGTAGTAATGTACCTTTACGAGGATAGTGAACTCTTTTCAAAAGTTATTTAATTGAATTTATTGTTGACTCTCCGTTTTCATTTTGGTTTCATTCGGTAACATCTGGACTGTTGCGGTGGTCTGCGAAAGAGCAAGTCAAAATTTGTGGTATCCCATTTTTACCTCTATTAAATATTTATATTATGTGTATGAATGGAAATAAATCATATACGTAATATGTATATAGTGTGGATGAAAGAGGACATACACACAAGTAAAGAGGGCAGTGAGGCACATCGAAGCCATCAAACTATGATTGATTAAACTTGAGAGAGTAAAAAGAGTTACTATTTCGTTCGTTTGGCTGTTTGTTGGTCTGACATGGCGTGGTAAGTAGAGGAGTGAGTGAGTGTAACTGAAATGAACTCCGACCGCCTTTTGAACTTGGGGTGGAGAAAAGAATGGTTCTTTCCTCTACGAAATGAAAAGGATAAAGGACGATCGTTGATGATTATTTATTGTGATGCGTGTGATGTGATGATGAGTATTGATTATTCTCTTCTAAGGCTCTCACACTACTACTTTCGACATTCATAAAAGAACCACACGTCTTATTTGTCTACATATGCGAAAGCTGTGTACTAGTCACATTCAAGTGTGATGCATCATAAGGGAGTTGACTGCAGCTCTACTTTAAATATAAAAGAACCAAAGTTTGTGCATTGTCAACGTTTGATTTTAGTATGCTCTGCACTCAATATGCAATACGCATGTGTTCTCAATATAGCAGATGATACGCTGTTTCATTTCTAGAATCGTAATTGTAAGCTTATACGTAATAGTGAGTAGTGTCTACCAGAAAATGTTAGCAACACGTATGGGCTTCATTTGTAGCACCTACCAAAAGTAAACAGCCCTTGAAATAAACCTGAAAATGAGTTTAGATAAGTCAAATCCTTTTATTTCAATTTCCGCCTTCTTGCGCTGAACTTTAATTTAATGTTACATATCATGCTATTTGCATAAAATGACATAATTCAATTCCTACGTTACACTAAGCACACAACAGTTTTATTTAAATATTTAAGTTGTACATGCGTAACCTGCATAATTGGCTCGGGAAATCTGTTAGGAAAAGATTAAACACGTAAATAATACATCAATGCATTAGTGGTGCATGTGCTTCATATTAGTCCTCACGCTCCCAAGGGATTCTATTGAATATTAAGATTGAATCCAAAGTCATGTTTTGACCCTAGAGTTCTTTTAGGTTATCGCTGTATGCGTTGGTTGGATTTTTGTTCTTTTTGTAGAAGTTCTAGTGTGGTTACAACTGCAACACCACGACATTATAATACGGGTACAAAAGAGAGGAGGGTGGCGTTCGTGCCGTATCGGCTTTAGTACAGTAGTTACGTTCGTGAGACCCGGTTCGGGGTTTAACAAACTTAATTGCAGACAATGCATACTTCTTTTCAGTATATGATACTTAGTATGCCATCATGAAAACTCGACGAAATGCCACTGAGCGCTATAATAATGTTCTGTGTCCAATTTTATGTATTTCGTGCAATATGTAAACGTACTAATATCAACCCAAGCTGTAGTATACATGTTTTAATATGCTGTCTGTCTGACGGTCGGTTTTTTCATGCCAGTCAAATTTGAAGTTGTAACTACAGTATTTACTAGTAAACACATTTTGCTGGCTTCGTCGTTTGTCACGTCATGACATCCAAGTCGGTAGCCCCTACTATGCCTATATAACGTCCTGTCATTACCAGCAGTTGTGCTGTATGGATACTTGGACGCAGGTACGTGTACAAAGGAAAGATTGCGTTTTTTCGCTGTATGCACCATGTGTCCAGATAGTATGCAATCGTTGTTCGGAATGTACACGCACAGGGTGAGGACAGCGTGCTCGTCATTCTGAAATTCTACCCTAAAATGGTTGTTTTGGTGGTGCGACAGTGGCTGAACTGCACCAAGAGTTTCATTTTCATGTGTACTTCACAATGAAGTGCAAGTACATGGCTGTCTCGCATATTTCAATATTAATATCCTCATTTGGTAGGTACATACAAGTTCGTGTGTATGCTTTGGGGAGGTGAGCTTGCTAGAGATTATTTACATTGTCACTGTCAGAGTAGTTTACTCTTGACAAAGTTAGCACATATGATGTGCTCTATAGTGGATTACATTCATAATGTAACTACAAATATTAGGAATTTGTGTTTGTTCCATGCTAGAATCCCTAACACTTGAAGTATCAGCTAAATACGTGTTTATAGGTACATATTAAATCTTACGGTATCTGTCCGCATTTATTATAGTAGCAGAGTAGCACAAAGATGAACTACTAACCGCACAGACTTGTATAAGGGAATTCTTCTGTCTCACAATTGTAAATCGCTGTTTGCAGTTTATTGTTTCCTTGTTCAATGATTTTACACAGAAATTACAGATCGGTGCTGAATTTTAAAAGAGTGTGATATGAAAAAAGCATTCACTATTCATTAAACTAAACATAAACGATGAAGTAATTAATTTGATTAAGCGCCGGCATTAACCACGATGGAAATTTCAATTTTAGTGTCTTCATGTGGTACTACTACTTTTGTGGTGTATTACTACTACTATTTGAATGGAATTACGACTCGTATTTTTGTATATACTTATATAATATACTTAAGTATTGTATAGATGTACATCATATAGAGTAGTTTGTGTGGTAAGATAAAATGAATAGATGCATAATAAAAGAAGTACTAGGCTAATGCACTTTAGGATTTCATAGGTGGTCAACCAGCTTGCAAATTGAGTCACAAGTAGAACCCCCTGTGAATTTCTTCATATTTAATACACTAATATCTAAAATACCCTAACATAGGTACAAAGGGTGGAACGAGAAATGTGAGATATTAAAGGTAAGGAATAAATCACTGTAGAGAGGAAACCGTGCTTTGCACATTAGGACATGAAAAGCTTGCCATGATCACGGATCTCTCAAGGGATTTACTACGCATTAAGTGTATTATTAGATTTTATATTTCCTTGTGCAGAAAGGAGACCATAAAACTCGTCTAGCCATTTGTTATTTATGTAAATATTCTGTGCAAGAGAACGTCCAGCATGAAATAGGAAAAGTGTAATGCGAGAGTGACATAATGTACTGTAATAGTTAGAAAAACGTTTATAGTTATTTCTCTTGTCCAAGTAGTAATACCATCATGAAAAATAATCTTGATTGTCATTTTAATACAAGTTAATTCTGCTTATGTATATCCAATCAAAAGTGGTCATTCAAGAATAGTCATCTCTGTCGGTAACAGTGTATGTGTACACAGCCAAAGAATACTTAGCACAAATTCCTAGAAATCAGCCATCTTTAATCCCCTCAGCAAGTCTCAGATTAAATCAAGATGCGAAGTCGTCATAAATGAAATTGAAATGCTTTCGTAAACATGTTTATATAGTAAAAGGCATTGACACTTCCGACCAAAGAGCCATAAATGACAAAGCATTGTGGAATTTCCATGATCTGACAGAAATGGTTAAATGCAAAATGCAACCCATTTCAATTTTCTCCCACCGTTTGCACGGTAAATGTAAAACAAACGGCGGTTACGATCATCGCAGGAGGAATGATTCATTCACACAAAAAAGGAAGTCCGTTAAGTACATGTGTGACTTGAGTATATGCATCCATCTGCACTGCACCTTATTAACAACTACCCCTTCTAGGCAAAATATACTACCTATATGGTCTTAAATATGTAGTAGACATTAGATTGGAAGAGTGAGTATACGCAATACTACGATTGTATCAGAAGCTTTTGTGTGTACGATTTAATAAACATGAATGATTTGAATCTCTATCTAAACGGCTTACAGACAACTACCAAACTTTTCAGGAGAGTACCCCTTCAAAAAAAATAGCGGAGAACCGAGAAATATATAATTGAACCAGCTTTCGTCAGCCCTCGCTTCTAAAGATGGATCGACGGGACTAGTTAATTTTTTCACAGGTGAAAAATTGATTCCTGCTGTTTTGCAAATTAATCAAATGGTAGACATTCCTCAAGGGGAACTGAAATTTATAGATCTGTTGGAGGCTCAATATCGAAATACGGTGTCGGCCCAGTGTTCGAGACTGCAAGCCCAATCAATGACATACAAACATTTGGTGTAGAGACTATCCTTAAATTAGACTCATTGAAAGTATAGTCTCTTTCCGACAACTACTCCTATAACATAGATTACTAATTTGTTTAGTGTAATGTTATTCCAAACAGTTGCTATTAATTGAATATGTAGACTGACTCTGTGAACACAACTTAATTGATCTAGTGACCTTAGATTCGAGATACAATACTTGTTATTATTATAATTATAATTATTATTTACACTTAAAATGTATTGTTTAGTTTAGTACCAGTGCAATGACATTGCAGAATTTTTGTTCGTCCCTCTCCAACAATACTCCCCGCGGCAGATGGTTGCATGATGAATCGTGGGGCTTGGAGCTGACTTGTGTCCGACCCTGTAAATGACAAAACAAAAAAACATTAACTCATCATCCACAACATGTAGCATCAGCATTTATTAACTTAATCAAAAGTAACTATGTACATATCTACCATCTTCACGAAAGGAAGAACAATAACAATATAGTTCTTGTCGTGTCAATTCACTTTCTATATAGATTATTGCAGCTGCATTCATCATAATTTCAGCATAATCAGTAAGAATTGAATTTGCATTAATCAGAATAATATCAGAGTTACTGTGAGACAACAAGTACAAATATTACCATCATAAAAT